>BGPT01001645.1:52034-67578 GCA_003297045.1 Symbiodinium sp. clade C Y103 | reverse complement strand
AAACATTGGAAAAACACAGTGTTTCGCGACTTTCCTACCTTTTCGCGCACCTGCATCTCTTTTCTTCTGACTTTCTCATCTCTTATCTTCTCTCTTCTGGCTTTCTCATCTGACTAGAAGAGTGAAGACTGAAAAGAGTGGAGACGAAAAGTTCTGTCCATATTGTCGGAAGTTTCACTTCTAAACTTCCTTCGATCATATCATATCATTTCATATCATATCATATCATATCATATCATATCATATCATATCATATCATATCATATCATATCATCACAGATCCACGGATCATCATGGATCATTTTGCTTGTCGGTTGGGAGAGTCATGCAGGGAATATGCCTCGGGTGGAGCATATCAATTTTGGAGCCTCGGACAGCCGAAGGTGGAGACACTGGGCTTGGCTTTAGTGAGTTTTCGGTTCTTTTCCCAACGTCCACACATTGATTTAAGGAAAAATCTACAGGACAATTTTGGGGGGTGATGGGAGGGATGGTTTCCTCTTACGACTTAGAATCTTAGATCCAAAGCATAGTGGGTCATCCTTTTGATAAGCAAAAAAAGACAGTCTACCGGGGAAGACCGTTGGTAAAAAGCATCTGCCCTATTTCTTTGGGGGTGGGTAGGTCATCCAATGAGCAACTCCAAGGATAGAGAACCTTTGCTCCGAGCTAAAACAGCTGGAGGACTTGAGTATCAACAGATCATGACCCCCAACAAAATGATTTGATTAGTCCAGTTAGTCCCAATCTTTTGGGGTTGCACTTTGCACCATGAACGGTCATATTTGTGCCCGACCCCTGGCAGGAGTTTGAGGGCTTCTCAGCGGTGATTTTGGGATGTGGTTTGGGCTTAGATGCTGGGAGACCCAACAGCAGAGTTGGATGGAACCCTGGGTTGGAAGTTGGGTTGGCCATTCGTTGGAGTTGGGATGCATCACCCGTGTCTCCCACAACGAATTTACAGCAACACAGTAACATAGTTCAAGCGACCAACCAGTGGTACGCGCCTTTTCCCCCAAAGGCGCCACAGTTGGCATAGAAGTTTGACAGGCCCATTTTAAGTAAGAGTGGTATAGTCAATAAATGGTGGGTGGGGCTTGGTGAATGGTTGATTTGCGGATGGATTTTCTGCCATCTATACCTTTTGTTTCCTAAATGTCATGTTAAGGTTTGCCATGGATATACTATCAAGGACGATAGGTTGCTGCCTGCTCCCTTGGTGATTTGCATTGATTGATTTGTTGCATTCCCCCAAACAATAACATTTGTCCAAGCCGTCGTGTGAGAATGTACTATCCATGATTATACATACTGTACATACATACATGCTGAATCTATTCATTCCAAGGAGCTTGTGGAGCTTATCACGGTGATAAAGTGAAGCATTTGCTGACCGCTTTCTCTTGGTTTCATCACAAGCGATCGTCTTGGTAAATCTACCAAAGTACTAGTACCAATGATGCAGCATAGCCAATACTGAATACTCCCAGTAACAACCTTTTGAGGGTCATGACATGGATTATCGCAAGTATAGAGGTATACCCAATTTCAACATAAGAAACAGCAGGGGCAGCAAGTTTGTTGGAAAGTTAACTCCTATTTTGTTGGTTAAGTCATGTTCATGTTAGATCATTTGTATGAACTTTGCGTGGCAAATACCACTATTCTTAATCACTATTATTACATATTATTACAACTTTTTGTGTTACTAATATATTGCCAGTATCATCATCATTATTTTCAACCAATGTCATTCATTCATGTTTCCCTTGGCTTTCCCACATTCGCTCCATGGCCCCGTTCACCAAGGTCGCCCATTTGGCCTCCGCGGCCGCGGCGAGTTCGGCGACTGCGGATGCCGTGGTGCTGGGCGGAGTGGATTTCGCTTGGAAGGCCATCGAGGCGCAGTCACGGCCAACTGGGGATGGAAATCGCCATTGAAACATGGGGAGCACAATGGATTTTACCAAGAACTATGATGAAATATGATGAAACATTGGGATATCATGGGGATATACGTTGGTGTGATTCGATGTTTATAGTATCTATACGCCATAAAATGATGGGGAGATGTATGCGGACGGGCGATTCAGGGGAAACCTTGGATGATCTTGGATGGCCCACTGCAAAAGAAAGTCATTTTTAGGATAACGTGGCCCAGACATGGGGAAATGGGCTTTTAGCTACCTGGTGAGCAAGTGGTTAAGTGATGTGTTAACAGCCCATTGATTAGGTGAATGGGATGCACATCCAGCTTGATTTCTTCGGTGAGAATGCTGCCCAAGATCCAACACTTTCAGGCAGTCAGTTGAACATCACCCTGACCTCCCTAGGTCCCTCCGCCAATGAAGGGTTTTTTCGCAGCTGTACCTGAGGAAAGCAATCATGGTCATTTACCATAGTTATTAACCACTTGGGAAATGTGATGAAGATCCAAGGAACTGGCCTGAAATAGAACGGCATGCTGGGATACCGCCATGAAACTGCAAGGGGGTCTCGGGTTTCGTGAGTTTCCAGCCAGGATTCGTGGCAGGTCACGCACCCTGGAAGGTTAGAGGTTTATGATTTCTCCATGAAAAGCAGCTGGGACGATCTGGCTATTCCGCCACCCAAGAAGCTGCACTAAAGCGAAAGCCAAGTAGCCATAGCCAAGCTCATGCAAAGTCATGATTGTGGAGTAATCAGCTCCAAGCATCCAAATAAATCCAAATTCTTTCAAGACAAGAGTTGGTCGCCCCATCCTCAGGTGGCCCGCAGTGAGCATAGCGCAGTGGTGAGCAGCTCAGGGGGGCACACGGAATATTGATGAATATTGATAGTATTCCACCCCTAATAAATATGGAGTATGGGTTGTCCGAAAATGGGGGTACCCCAGAATATCCCAAAATAGCCATGGGAATGTGAGGGAAATGATGAAGATGATGAAGTTGGAACATGCGACTAGTGACTATCGGATATGGCTGACAGCTCAGCTAGTGAAATTCGGCACATCAGTCAGAGGGTCACCATTGAAGCTAATTTCACTTTTTCATTTCTATTATGTTTCGAAATCATCCTTCAAAGCTTGCTCAATCTGAGTGGCTTTACTTTGCCAGTCCTTTTTCCTACTGAGGCTGGCTGCTTCTTCTACCACGCGGATGTCTGCGAATTGCCGGCGCCCACGGTCCCCCTGGACATGGTGATTGACAACACCGTTTTCCAGAATGTTTTCAGGACCGGCTCAGAGATGCTACCACTAACAGGTAGGCCCGCTGTAGGCTGTTGATGATGGGGTGGTATGAAGACCGGGGTAGCCTTATCCGAATCCATCTACTGGGATGATTCAATCGTAAGATATCTTCAAGTAACTATCGTAACCCCCCAAAGAATAGGAAATTACCACGAGTTGATGCAGTAGAATTTTGCTTTTCTTTTCGGGGCTGGTCATGGTTTGTCTATGTGTAATTATGTGTAGATGACGTGATATGCCAAGTAAAACTTCGGATGGGACCTGTGCCTGGGCAGTAGTGGTGGCTCTTGGAGATATCGAATATGTCATATGTATTCATCATATTGATCATAGAATGTTCAAACTTAAATGTGCATACAATTCATGGCTTATTGGACAAATTGGAGATATTTGATATATCTATAAGTTTGATGTTGTGACAAATCTGGTCGCTTTTTCCTTCATAAGGAGCGGGCGCTTCGAGGAATACCTGGAAACCTTGGCGCGCATCTCCACTGAAGGCTGTGGGTCTCTGTGTTGATTTTTGGGATGGTTACAGTAGTTATGCGCAAGATTCATGTAGTTAGGGTCTATTGAAATATTTGATGTCATTTGATTTCAATTCTATTTCATGCTGATGATCTGTTTGAAACTGAATTCTCTGATGCCTACATGAAGATCCTGTTTTTGGGTAAATGTATATCTTATGGTTTATTAAATATCGGAGATTTTACGTTGTGGGCAAATATCTCGGTAAACGTCCTATGTGGCTGACACCTGGAAATCGTGTCCCGCCCGCTGCCCGCAAGGCCACACGTTGGAGGCTCAGAAGGACAGAAATACCTGAAGCATGGGACCCATGGGATTGCATTAAAAAAAAACAACTAGGGGAGAGAGACTGTCACAAGATTTGAAAACATGTTCACATGCTGTTTGCCGGCTCTTCGGTTTTGATGCCAGCACGTTAGTGACAAGATCAATGCGGGATCCAACTTCGGAAATTGACCAGAGAAACTTGAGATACATAATTCGTTTGAGTCCGGTGAAACTCAGGTTGCTCCATTTGAACCTCATGAGCCGTGAGGGTGTTGAACAACGACCCCAGCCCTTTGGCCATGTTATGCTGTGATACTGGCATGCTGTGGTTTTTTTTCGGGATCGGCGGATGCTGTGTCTTCAAGCAGAAGCTCTAATCTTCTCATGGCTTTTGATTGGAACCTGGTCGGTTTCCAGCTGAGCCTCAGGCCAAAATGGCCAGAACATGCCAGAACCGTTCCATGACATCACCATGACCACCACCAGAATCCAAGGTTCCGAGAAGCTATGGAGCCGGGACCCCCAAAAATGTCTGGGAGAGAGTGGGTGGTTGCTTGGGCGATGCTTCCAAAGGTCCCTTCAGACTTTAAAGATTTGGGGAGAAAATCTGATGACCTACGACCAAAAGCCAACAAAATGAATGATGTTCGTCCAAGTGGTTCCCCAAGGGGCCTTGTTTGAAGATCATCATATGCAGGGGAAGTCCGGTGAGATCCCATTTTCTAGTTGGTCGATTCCCGTTGTCGTTGACGAACTGTGTTAGATGCCATTGTCACTGTTGCAATGTTGTAAATTTAATGTCATATATAATGGACCTATCATGGACTTAACTATGTTCTGCATAGTGGGAATTTGATATCATTTGATATCTCAAAAAATAAGTAGCTATTTTATATTTATGTTATTAAATATCAGTTACGAGCAGGAATATTCTCTCCCATGACGTGCATGCCCTTGGGCTACGACTCAGGCAGCTGAACCTTCCGCTGCTCACGCGCGACGAGATTCTGGGCGCCTTGGGGGATCAGTGGCATGTGACCGACTGCCGCGAGGTGCGCGGGGCGGTGGTCCTTGGAGGATGGGAACCATGAATCAATTGCTGGGGAGTCACGTAACCATTATCAAAATGATCAATTTGAGAGGGATTTACATTAACCGTCATCATTCATCCATGATTTTTGGATTCTCATTAAAATTATTATATACTGTATATACCATGATTTGACCGTAGCACATTTAAAGTTCAATAATTCGGGGAATGGGGTGGCCAACATGCAGGATCAATCTATCAGCAACTTTACTGTTCATGAGATTTCATCAAGGCATCAGGGTTCTTTACATGGTTTGATCCATAGTCTGCCCTAAAATCATGTGTTGATGTTCAAGAATTACCCTCTGGTAAACTAATGTAAAGCTATGGAAAATCACCATCTTAAATAGGTAACTCAACTATAAACGGCCATTTTCCGGTTCGCTATGTTAAATTACCAGAGGGTATGATAAAATTATAGGTGTCCCCTAGAGCCTAGACTCCCCCCCACTTTCGCTGCTGGAACGGCCGCAGGGCCACTACGATTTGAAGCCGGAGGGAGCCGGGCTCGAATGTGACCCAGCCGTACGGGATGTGCAAGATATGGGTTTGTCTGAAAATTGGGCATCCCTAAATCCACTGGTCAATCATGAGATATCATGAGTGTCCCTATTGAAAACTATTCAAATGGCTATTTAAGGGAGATTTTGACTGTGTACGCGCCGGGAAACGCCGGACATTCATCAAAATCGCCATGACGTTGATGTGGTAAACCTGGTGATACTATGCCCAGTTCTCTTGATTACCATTGTGTGTGGCATTTTAGACAATACCCATTTGGGGTTTGTTAGTGCTTGATTGGTAAGTTAGTAGGGCCCACTTTTTTCAACAAATGGTTGCAAAGAGTACTGACTTAGCTATGTTTATCATCCTCTCAAGTAGCTCAATTGCAAGATAATATAGATTAGCCATTACAGTGATTTCTTTTGTGTAATATCAGTGCCCATCATTGCATTCAGAATTGGTTATCCTCACATCCAAACCCACCGGTTACATTTGAACCCCCTTATTTTAGCTGTAAACCATTGTTTCCCTTAGGAACCCACTAGTTGATATTAATATACCCAGGGTGAAGCCCCACATTCAACAACCTTTATAGGTAGATGATCGGTAGATGATGATAAATCATTGCCAGTCACTGGCTCCTTTATTGGTGTCTGTGTGCCTGGTAGTATCCCATTCTTGTAGTTTGGTTGTGCACTAACTATAGTCCACTGTATCCCCATAGATTTTCCAACAAATCCCCAGAAATCTATATCATCATGTCACTGTTATGATTATTTCCCACAAATTATCAACACAAATCCCCCCAATATCCCCAATACTATCCCCATAAAGCCCCATTATATCGCCACATGTATTATAGCTACACCCATGAAATGCCCTGCTGCGGCTCTGCTGAACAAACGTCTGAGGTGACGCCTTCTATTCTCTGGAGTCACCCACGCCAGGGTCCGCCGGCAATTGCTTCACCCCCGTGGCACGTTTGGGGGAAGGCGTTTGATCTTAATGTTGTCTAATTGAGGGTTTAACCATCCAAAATAGGGATATAATGGGAATACAGCCATATACTAGGATGTTTACCCTCCGGTAATCAAACATGGCTAGCTGGGAAATCCCCCAGAACTGTTTCCAGCTGGGAAAATCATCGAATCGTCGAACTGAATAGTGGATTTTCCAGCTAGCCATGTTTGACAACCAGAGGATAACTTTGGAGATCAGGAGATTTGGGCTGCCCAGGCAGAGTCCCAAGACCCGTTGTCTTCCAGAGATGTTGACGTCTGGTTTGTCGCATCGGGTACACCTTGTTGAATGATAGGGTTCCGGCTCAATTTATAGCTAGAATATCTACACATGGATAAAGGTTAACAACGATATCCGCTGAAACTTGCATGTGTTTGTTCTTTGTGGGGAACTCTAAGCCCTGGCTTTGACATACTGTGCCCATGTACTATCATGTGCTATGGAATAATCCCAGAATTGGCTTCAGATGGTTTAAGGCTAAGGGCAGATTTACAGGAGCCCCCCTATTGCCAAGGTCTCCCCTAGGTGTTCCCTTTAACCTTGGCGCCTTTGAAATCAACGGCCACTGAGGATTCCCAGCTGGTGCATCAAAGCCCGACGCGCGGCCAAAAAATCAGGGCACAACAAGCGGCCGTGGCTGGCAGGGTTTCCGATTGGGAACCGCTGGGGGGATGTCCCATCTAAGTCCTATACTGCCTATACTGTATTCCCGCACTTTTTCACCTGGAGCTTCCAACAACCAGAAATTTCTAGTAGTTTTGGATAGTTTTGGTTGTTTTTTTTCCCCCAAGACACCCGTAAATTCATTAGTTTGGAGCATGACAATGCCACAAATATCATCAATTCAAAATATGTTTCAAGATCGTCCGTCATGAAATTCATGAAAGCGATTTTTTGCTAGCTAAAGTCCCTCTTGCTTTAGCAAGCTTTAGCAAGGTATTGGCGGGGCCGGAATTGCCAATCACGTGAAACTTCACAGTCAACTACCTCCCTCACTCCCCCCTGGCTGTGTTGGAAACAGTTTTGGCGAGGCTCGATCCCCCCCTGGTTTCCCCCTCGATACCCCTGGGCTAAGATATCATCGTCAGCAGCAGTGTGTTCATAACCAGCATATGACAGCTTGGCATGATCTTATCATTTTTAGCCTTCTGCTCCTCCTCCCCCTCCTCTTCCTTTGTTGTACCCGCCCTGCTAGCTCTCGTTCCTTTTCCCTTGGCCTCAAGTTGAACTTGATCAATTTTGAACATCTTTGAGCCTTGAAAGATTCTGAAACCATGAAAATTCACTTCAGAAATCAAAAATATCACACAACTTGAAAGAGAAGCTCGATCCCAGAGTACCCAGAGCAACCTAAGGCCTCAGACTGCCGACGACACCTGTCAGACGCCCAGAGTGAAACGGAATCCACATTGGGACTGCGGGAAGTTCAGCCAATTTGAAAATTGTGGTTCAGACAATCGACAAAAATCGGCTTTATGGTACCTTGACGGTTTTTTTTGTGCAATTTGCAGGGGTGATAGTCACTTGGTGGTCGCTGAGTAGTGGTGCACTGCCGCGGAACAGGTGATGTTTGCAGATGCATTATCAAGAACCTTCCTATGTATGTATGATCTCGTATGTTCCTATTCTAGGGGGGTTGCCTAAACATGCCTATATAAACATCTCAAAACTTCACTTTGGCCAGGTCGACAGTTTCTGCTGGCGGTCTTGTGAGTATCGCAGCTCAAAGAAGCTGTTTATTTCCTGTACATAGCCTGGCCTGAAAACAACGGTGGAAGTCCAGTTGGGCATCAACGGCTGAGCCCATGGGTGGATCAGGCATGATGACGATTTTCCTGTTGAACATAGAAAAACATGTTAGTAAAGCAATAATGAAAGCCACCCGTAGTTTGATGGTTACACAACCCATTTATGGAAAAAAACATGGGAAGGTGTACTGTACTATTGATTTACGAACATTAGTGGGTTTCCACGATTCATGACCATTGCAATTTCTGTGGAAGGAGGAGAAAATAGGGCTGTGCCTGGGTTGCGGACGGATAGGACGGTCGCTCCATGGCCAGAAAGAAAGAGGGACCAAGAGCTCACGAATCTATGGAGTCTGTGAGCTGACGAATAGTGCATAGTACTAAGGAACCTAATTGGTAATGATAGATAATGTACATGTTGATGATATATAACTTATAATTATATATGTGTATATAATGATACTAGGAATAGCAAAAATAAATAGTAGTAGCAACCATAACTACAATTGCAGGAGTTTTGGTCAGTGACTTTCATTCCGTGGCATGTCCGATGCCCTGGAGATGGCCAATGGAGCAACGGACACGCATGGATCAACTCCCAGCTTCATCCATTTTCAACAAGAACTGCCAACTGCCAACTGCCAACTATAATGTGTATATATATATATACACACATACATGTATATGATACAAGGTATACTGGACTGTACACACACACACATATATATATATATATATAGCTATACAATGTAATTATGTATATATATATATATGTGTGTGTGTGTGTGTGTCAGGGATGATGGTCCCAAAGCTTCAGAAGAACAGTAGCTACAACTGACTTTACAGACCAACGATTCAAGGACCTTCCCTGATTTTCCAATTGCCATTTCACGGGAAAACGAGTGACGGATCATGGCAGCCTTCCTGCCTGCACCCATTTCGAAGGCAGGAAGGGAAGACCTGGTACCCTGGGGGCCCCATGCTGTACCCGATGTTGCTGTGCAATTTCAGTGAGGAAACTGAGGAGAAGCCATGATAATCTATGATAAGCCATGACAGGCCATGGAATTTTGAGGTTTCAATTTTTGAGAACCCCCCCATAAAATGGATGATGCGATATCATCATTGAAGAATGGGCTCTGAGAGGGAGAACCGCATTCAAGCTAGTGGGTAGGTTTGGAACATGAAGGGAGAGACCATCCCGATCCAATTCGTTGTTTGATTTGAGACCGCGATGATACATATTGCACGAACATCAAGGTCCCATATCATAAATCGAACTGGATGTACATGATTGACCCTATATTAATTGGAAACCTGCCTATACATAATAGGGGATGGGTCAAAACCAATTATCACCATACTTGGTGGAATCAACATCTAGCCACTTAGCCAGCCATTTTAGGGTACCACCCGGGTCCATGCATTTCACCAAGCGCTAGCCATGCCCCCCAGGTGCAGCTCTATGTCACTTCTCCCAGTGGAGCCCGATGCAGCGCCAGAGGACGCACTGAAGCATCCGAAGCCTTGGCAGAGACTTAGCCACTTTGATGCGCAACGTGGCTGGAGGTTTATGGTTTGTTGAGTTATTTATCATGAAAAAATCCCACATGATCAGCCGACAGTTGCTGCAACCAAGCTATTTTGGCTCGAAAACATGGCCACTGCCACTGAGCTTGAACTGGTTTAGAAATTCCATGAAATTCAATGAAACTGATCGACAAATTTATGCAAGTTATGCTAGTATGTCATTGAGATTTATTTTTCTTGAGGCGATTTTTTCATATTTTTTCATAGTTTTATGAAATCTCTACCGGATTCATGAACTGTTTCAACGACATGAATACATATTTTCCAGACTTTTCCCAAACTCTTAGATCATCTTAGATCTATTTCAAGGCCGCAGGGTTCAGGTGTGAGCCATGCTTAAGCCTCGGCTAAGCCTCGGCTAAGCCTCGGCTTCGAGGGTCCAAAGAGGCCTGGTAGCGAGGCGCGGGAATGCTGAAGCGACCCAAACGTTCCTTGGGACATTTTAGAATTCAAGTCACCGGCAATCAAACATGAATAAGTGGAATTCCTTCATAAGTAGAGTCTTAATGGAAAAATGTTGCGATGAATGGATGATTTTCAAGCGTTTAGGTCAAGAAAAACGATTGAACATTGGAAAATGATTCGAAGACATAGTACATATTTGACCTCTCCTGTCCAAATTTGGGTGTTACTGCATTTCACGGCACGTATGTGGAGATTGTTCGGAGATACAGGGGTATAAATCATTACAAATCGGTATAAACTAGTTGACAGGAATCTAGCCTATGATCATGGAACTTACATGAATTACATAGATTTTGCAGGAGCAATGGAGATTTCGGGCCAACCAAATACCGCCAAAAAGCGCAATAATCGCTTTAGCCACTGTTGGGCCACAACATGGCGACCAAGGTAAACCTACCATTTGGGGATGGTTTAGGCCACCCATTTAGGGGCATTTCGGGGATGGTCTGTAATCCCTTGCCCTGTTCAGCCCTTAAACACCCGCTAGAATGCCCTAGAAAGTATGGTTTAGCAAGGAATTTCCACATATTTGGGACCATTTTCCATGGGAGTGGTGAATAGTAGTGTGAGTGGATTTTCCTTGGGTTCACCGCAACAGTTGCATCAGAGGTGGACCTTCCCTTCATTGAAGGGATCTACACTTGGGACACTCCACCTGTGACTCTTCACGGCCGCAGGTTCATGAAGGGATGGGCAACTTCGCTCTCTGTGGTTCGAGACTTGGGGTGGGATGATGGAGACCTCTTGAAGATGGGAGCGGAGAGATGTAGAAATTCTATTGTGTGTGCTGACTGGAGACTGTCCCATCCAATCTCATTAATGTGGGTAAAACAATACTAAACCCTAAACCACCCATTTGGGAATGGTAAACATACCACCTATTTGTGGTGAGTCATTGGGGATGGTTGATCATTGTTTTGCCTACATTTTTTGTTTTACCCACTTGACGATGTCTCACCGGAACCTTGGAGGGTCGCGCAACTTGATGCATCCGGTGGTCCTTATCCAGTCATTCCAGTCACTGACAAGATCCATCTCCTGCATGCATGTGGAGTGTTGATGTCAGTTCTGCTTCAAATGAGTCTTTCATAATGTGGCAAATCCAAGAATGACCAGCTACTATTTGTGGATGATTTTTTCCGCCCATGTATGGTAGGTCATTGGGGATGTGAATTTAACCACATGACCACCTTACAAGAGTCCACCAATCCCATCCTTGTCGCCACGCTGAGGTGATAAGGGCAAATGTGGCGAGCAGCATGGCAGCGGTTCGCTGTAGATTCGCCGAGCCCAAGGAATTGGATGGGAACAGTTGGGACGTTAGGTCAACGAGATTGTTTTTGAGTAGTTGCCAAATCCATATCCAAATCCTATGTAAATGGAGGTTTTGATCTGGAATTTAATGGGAGAATCATCTACTAATGGATTTTTGAGTACCAAATACCCTATAAATGAAGGTTTTACTAGGAACATCATCTTTAAGTGGATTTTCCATTGCCGCGCTTGATTACCAGAGGGTATATGCAGACTAGCCTTTCAAGGATTTTTTTCCACTATCCCTACTGGCATGGTTAGTCGTTAATTTGATCGCCAAGTGGATTGAATAGGCCCTGGTTCTTTGGTGCACTTAGACCGGTCTCTAAGTCCAAATGATTGGGGGCCAACACCAGAGAATAACTATAACATATTGATTGCTGCTAAAACAATGACCCCCAGTCCTTCAAAATGAGCTCGCATCATCCAAAACAACAAACACTTCAAACATGGATCAATCATATGGATGTTTCCTAAAATAGGGTACCCCCAAATCATCCATTTTAATAGGATTTTCCACTATAAACCATCCATTTTTGGGTACCCCCATTTTAGGAAACCACCATATCCAGCCATATCCATCCAGATGGTCCAAAAGGACGGTGCTCGCACCGAGGCAATGCACACAGGTGACGATCTCACAATCCTTGGAGGGTGGGGTGGAGGACTCATGGGGTGCCGGCCTGCAAGTGGCTGGTATTTGGTTACTATAAGGGAATAATTTTGAGCCATACGGTGCTCTACCCAGCAAAAGGAAGGGGGGTTCAAGCAACAAAATGTATCAAACTTTCAATATTCAGGACCAAGAATGGCATTGTCATCAACAGGCAACAGGAATAAGGAGTGGAAGTGCCAAACATGGGCTTGGAAGCACCGAACAGCATACTGACGGGCAGAAAAGAGGGGTTTGAACAAACAGACGCAGGGATAGTCACCAACAAAGACTAGCTTTTAGGTTGAGCCAGTTCGCGTCACCAAAGGTCCGTGTGGAGAGTGCAGTCAAGGACTAGCTTTTGAGCAACAAGAATATTCATGGGGATGCTGAACAACCAAAATGCGGAAAATGGGGCATTAGGTTGGTGTGGTAATCTAAGATGGACTCTTGGTAGATCCTGGTCTCTTCCCTTTCTGTATGTGTCGGCAAAAGAATCCCCCATACTTGTAGATTAATCACATTCCCCCGATACTATTGGGGGGAAGGGGCTATTTCCCTGTTGAATCATGCATTCTCAATTGCCATGGTTAGCAGAGTGTGCCTGCATGTGCTTCAGCAGCTAGGAGCCGGAGCCTGCGGGGGCGGTTTTCCCAGACACCACTGAAGGCCTCCAGAGATTATTGTTTCAGCATCAAGAAGGGAGGGGTGCCATCAGATCACATCAGAAGCTAATCTCATGCGTGGATGTATATCATGCCGAGCTGCAAAGTCATGCCATCTTCGAATGATGTCGAATGGTTGAAAGGGTGGTTTAAAGCCAATCCTGGTTATTATGTATATTATCTATATATGTAGGCATATTTATCTATATTACATTTATGATATACAGTATACATGTAACTATATGTATACATGTAATGTCTAATGTATGGCAACCCGGTTTCATACTTCACAACTGCTTGTCGCCCGCTCCGAGCGCGTGGAGGTCTGAACGCCATCGATCGCAACCTGCTCTTATTCAGTGCCTTCATCGCGCGGGGATCGGTTGCACCAGGGTGCTGGGGGGAGCAGCCCTGGGATCCCAGCTGGCGTCCAGCCACTGGCTTTTAACTTAGGCCTTCACACGCCTTTTTTTACATTTTTTAATCCAAGTTTGACATCAAAAAGGTGATGATTTTGGAGGAAACTCAAGACATCCCAAGGTTAGTAGCTACGGTGACGGGGTAAGCGAGATATATTGTGATATCTTGCCCAGGGGGCACTGAATTCACACCCATTTTCCGACTTCGGGGATCATTCCACTGAGCCTATAAAACTTCTGATGCGAGGGAAAACCCGCAGGAAATCATTGGAAACCTATGGATTCTCTATGAATTTCACCACCAAACTGAAGGAATTTCACCACGTTTGGAGCCCCCCGAGCCGCCGCCTTCTCCCCAGGTGCGTCCCAAAACCTCGCAGCTGTGCGCTGGCTCCTGGTGCTGGGGGCCAACCGCCACGTCACAGCAACTGGGACGCGGATGGACGCGGCTGTCTCCCCCTTTGGAGAATCCAAAAGTCTGATGAAAAGCGAAGATTCACAATCACCATGATAGTTCGATTTTGTAGTAAATCATCATTAATCATCAAAAGTAAATCATCGAAATAGATCAAAATAGTAGGGACTCACTTTTCCCTCTTTCTAAGGACCTTTTCTTATGGTCCTCAGGGGATGGCTTTACGACCTAGGATCAGAATGGCACCAGTTGCCTCCATGCTGCCTGCCGAAGCGGCTCTTCAAGCATTGTGGAGGTGCTGGTGCTCTTGGACACTGAGAGAGGCGCCCGGTGCTTGAGGGTACTCGAGCCATTCAAACCATAGGCTATTCGGTTCGGGAAGGCCGCATTGCCATGATAGCATTGTTGATTGGTTATGACATGGGATTTACATGGATTTACAATAATTTTCAGTCACCATCATTTATAGAATTTATAGAGTTTAAGCATCAGAAAGATGGAGAGGTTGCACTAGTGGGATTAACCATGAATTGTAAGGGTCTTCCGTGGTTTTAAGTTTTAATCATCAAAGATATGGAGATACAATTGATGAACGATGGTTGGCTAGGAAATAGGGGTGACAATACTACTTCGTTTCAACAAACGGGCATTGTGATATGCCATAAGAACGGGATACCCTTCACCAAGCAGTGGGTACTTGGGGACTGTCCAAAACTAGGCTCATGAACCTTGTGGGATGATCCTCGGGGTATCCTTTGGGAGGTTTTTCACCTGCCAGCCCTTGGAAATCTGAATGGATAGAAATCGAAGATCAAATTGACCAGTGGGAATGGCCTTGTTTTTTGGCGATGTTCTTTAGTGGTATGTCAGGATAAAACGGCGTGGGTCCGGTGGGTAGGATGATGGGTTCCATCTTTGGGATGATGCCAGCTATCATACCCTGGCTCTAGATTTGATAGGGTGCGTTTCTTCTCTAAAAGTAATGATACGGCTTCCCTAAATTCTCATCTCATCCTCATAATTGATCTAAAGGAAATCACACCCAAATTATGATCTAAAGTCTATAAAGTTATTGATCATACTAAAACATATCTTCCTTCTCTCTAAAGTTACCCAACTTTGATGTTTGGCCCTTCCCTATACCAGCTGACATAGAGATGACCTGCCTCAACCGCAGGCATGGCAGGACCTGGCCCTGGCGATCCCGACAACCCGGGCGCTGTGACTGGAGCTGCTTGCTATCAACCGCTGGATTTCATTGGTTTCCGCGGTGCTGACTGGTGAATATTGGCATTGGTCAACAAAATGGTTGCCACTTAGTGAGTCCCAACAATCAATTGACAATGTGGCTGCATTGATGCCCTATTTGATGTGTTTTTTTGTTGCCCTGTTGCAATTTTGAGTACTTGTAAGTGCTGTCTAGATCCCCACCCCCTCAACCCTTGATTTTTTGGGGGGACCCGGCAAAATGTAACTTACATTTTTCGGCTTGTTTTTTTTGTGGGGGGGGGTTAATTGTAACCTAAAAGCTGTCAGGTAGCCAAAACTCAGGTTTTGGAAGGGTCCAAAATGTAAGTTACGACCCCCCCAGGCATGGCTCTGGTCAGAGGATTTTTGGGCAGTTCCCCAGAAATAGCT
>BGPT01001645.1:21688-52020 GCA_003297045.1 Symbiodinium sp. clade C Y103 | reverse complement strand
AAGGTTCCAAAGACCTGCATTTTTTCATTGGAAAATGCACCTTAAGACCATTAACTTACATTTCCCATGGCTCCCCCCTCCAGCACCACTATTCCCAAACATTGAAAGAATCCTGGGAATCCTAAGGTGGTAAAAATGTAAGATCCATGGGGGAAGGTTCCAAAGACCTGCATTTTTTCATTGGAAAATGCACCTTAAGGCCACTAACTTACATTTTCCATGGCTCTCCCCAGCACCACTCCCCCCAAATATTGAAGGAATCCTGGGNTTTTTCATTGGAAAATGCACCTTAAGGCCACTAACTTACATTTTCCATGGCTCTCCCCAGCACCACTCCCCCCAAATATTGAAGGAATCCTGGGAATTCTAAGGTGATAAAAATGTAAGATCCATAGGGGAAGGTTCCAAAACCCTTCATTCCTGCCATTTAAAACTGTACCTTAAGACCACTAACTTACATTTTCCATGGATGTTTTTGGGTTGTTCTGTCACCCCTGCACCGACCTTGTTGCAACAGTTTGTATATGCGTATTGCGTATGTACATGTTACCTTTATTATCATGTTTTACCCCCATGGGGCCTCATGCTTTGGGGACCTCCCCAAAACCAACTTACATTTTTGAGGGCAGGACCCAAGATGTTTTTACCGTGGAAGTTTTTACATTACTACATTTGGGAAGGTTTTACCTTCTAAATGTAATGAAACATTTTTCAGGTCCCTCCAAATTTTGGAGGGACCACCCTAAATGTAAGTTACATTTATGAAGGTGCACTTTGTGTGGCGCTTACACGAAATGTAAGTTACATTTATGAAGGTTTTACCTACCCTAAATGTAAGTTACAATTAGGATAGGTCCCCCCCCTCTAAGAGGGTAGGGATCTGTCTAGATTTCACGGCAGTCCCCCGTTTCGGTCTATCCCCTCTTTAGAAACATTGGGAATTGTTTAGAATCATGTATGGATGTGTTTCTTATGTCATACGTTGAGAATCGGATTTTTCCATTGGCATATTTGATTACCGCACTGTATTGAATTTAAAGTGGCGCTGGGACGTTGCATTGCATTGGGGGTCTGACATCATTGTAGGAAGCCCGTACTTTTGGATGACAAGAACAAGTTTTGCTGTAGGTGTGTCTTACATTATAGTAAACACCAAAAATATCCCAAAAGATAGAAGCAATTCATTACTGTTATATATCTTGGTAGGATTTGACTTTTCTAGCTATTTTTTATTCTTTTTTGGTCGCCGAAATCCCATTTCTTGGTAAACTTGTCTTCTTCCAGAGCTGGCGACGAAACTCAAACGTCTCAGGATGTGGCCAAAGCGAGTCAGGAACTCAGAGACGAGGCAGGGATTTCCCGCAACAGATTGGTGAGGATCCCCAGCATCCGACATGATTATCCACCGAGCCATTACTATATAGTTAGTATCATCTAGTATCCACTTGTATTTCCTACATTTTGGTAGTTATACAATATCCCTATAGTAAATGACTACCGCCAATCAATTCATGGAGTTTTGAACATTGCCCATGGTTGCAGATTTTTCGGTAAATCCATCTGCCCAACCGGGCGCAGTCAAAACCCAACTGTCGCGCAGGCTGGCTGGAGCCCCTTACACGTGGCAGCCTTCATGGGACGGCAGGATGCGGTGAGCGTGGCCTGGCCGCAGGGTGAACTGTTTGGTGGTTTCGGATCTGGAAAGACATGGGGAGACGATGGAAAACATGGGAACATAACGCATTTAAAGTGGTTTTTAGCACTGGATTTCCGGGAAAATCTGAGGGATTTTACCCTCAAAAGTTGGGATCTCTTACAATTACATGCAATTAATCCAACCCGGAGCAAAGATAGACCCTGAGAATAGCACATTTTTTGGAGGAAAGTTGGCTTCCAAGTTTTTTTGGGCGGGGTCTACCTTGCTGGAATCGGAACATCAAGATATGGGAACCGTTTTTCCTTCCCTAGGAAAATGATTCCATATCTATGTTATTGTGCTGGAGGGCATTTCCTTTTGACCTGTGTCATTTGTTCAATTGAATTGTTTGGGATATTTTGGGATGATCACCCAGTGGCGATCATGTTTTTGACATGACTTGAAATCACCAGGTGATTTTGGACTCGCATGTTATGATTGTCTATATTCATCATTATTCATCCATGAGTTTAAAATCCACTGTGACAGGATCTACTGGGAAATACTGGAAATATAGTTATGTTTCTTTTGTGAGTTTCCCGCTTCAGAAAATCCATGTGATTATCCCTTTGATAGCAGGGGTGGCTAGGTTTCCACACCACGCCCAACTCACTAGAGAACCATGGAAGTTCTCTAAGGTGCTGCTCCGCAATGGTGCCAATGCGCAAGGGCTAACCAACAAGGGGCAGCTACCGGTGGAACTTTGCTCAGCGTCTTGGATTCGGCTGGTTTACCCCTCTGGTCAACCGACAGAACTATGAAAAAACACAACTTTTGATGGGTAAATCAAACATAAATGGCTAATATGGTTAGGAAAATCAGTGGCCAAAGCCATTTTTGGATGATTTTTCTTGGGTTTGGATGAGTTTCTATGTCACTTCTGATCGTCTTGGAAGGGTGTAGCTCTTGAGTAGCCAGAACTTCCATGCCATGACCCCACCTGATTCTGGTGCCATAGTTCACCTTAAAATGGCTTTGTCTATTGGCTGCCTCCGCACTTGATGGCTTAGCATCATTTTCCCATACCCTCTGGTAAACCAACATAGCTATGGAAAATCACCATTTTTCATGGGAAAATCAACTATAAATGGCAATTTTCAATAGCTATGTTAGTTTACCAGAGGGTATTGTCCCATTAAAAAATGGCAATCGTTTGAGACAAAGCCACGTCTGACTTGCACCTCAGGATGTAGCAACCCGCCGTCTTCTGCAGAAAGAGATGCGGGAGATCCATTCGTTTCATGCCACTGACCGCATCGCAGGTGTGGATTTCTTCTGCATGAGGGCTCCAAACGGAATGCCGCACCAAATAGCAATGCAAGGTGCCCCTGAGTTTCATCATTTCATCCATCCAAGTATAGAATAAATATACTATCATGTAGGCTGTACTGCAGGAGTTGCATACGGGAGATACATCATATATCTACTATACTATACATTTGCTGTACGGTAAGCTATTGGAGTTTACCAACTTAGAAAACTCCTGGGCACCACATTGTGGAGAGCAATGTGTCACAGAAAATGCAGGCGAGAGATACGTGGCGATATTCTTATTCCACTATATACTAGCATCGGAAAATGCAGTTCGACAATTTACAGGGATATACAAGGATATTTTTATTTTGATTTATTTGGCCCCTATCTATGGCCAAAGAATCTCAACGAGGTCCAAACATATCTTAGGCCCCAAATGTTTGACCCCACATGAATTGCCAGTGGAGAGAGCCCCCCAAGATGGAGAAGTCATTCAGAACGGCCCTGAAAACAGGCGCCGAACTTCTAGAGGAGAGGCGAGCTGGCGGATCGCGGGTCGCGGGTCATTCGGATGAGGTGCTTCCCTTCTGAGACCTTCTGATCGAATTGTATTGTGATCTTATATATTTTGGACAAAGTATGCCATATGTTATAGCAGCTTATTAAAGTACCAAACCCAAACCCATCACTTTATTGTAGCATCTTAAATATGTAACCCAGAACAGGAATATGCACTAACCAACCAGAATAAGATCGGACAGGGGTATTTTTAATGGCTCCATTTCGAATTCAGCTCTTGGGCCATGCTGGTCACCCTTGGCAGCTTAGCATATCACCAAAGGCAAACTTCTACATGTTTATATAATCATGTTTAACTACTTTACGTCTATCAGTAAAGTGTTCAAGCTTATCATAACACTATCTGATTATATAATTCGAGATGGGTACCCTGTCTTTACATCATCATTCTAACACTTGTCAGAGAATTGCTGACATTTTATAGGTCTTATTCACACACACATTTACCATCATTTGCCAGTTTACCATCATTTACCATCATTTACCATCATTTACCATCATTTACCATCATTTACCATCATTTACCATCATTTACCATCATTTACCATCATTTACCATGATAAATTATACATAAGACCTATCTATCAAACCCAAACCACTTCTGCTGCAGGGTTTCGCGCATCCAAGTGGGCGAGAGCCTTGAAAACCTGGTGCAGGGGCTGCAAGTTGAAGGTGCGTTTTCGACGGAGGGGCAGCGTGGGCGCACCATCAAGGGGATTCCGAAAGGAATGAGCATAGTACCTACCACCCAAACAGATGCAGATAAGGATAAAATATCGCTAGTTTTGTAGGGTTTAGGAACTTTAATCTTTTCTACGGTTGTGGGGACAACTCCATTCACCATGAAGGGGCCATGTCTCAATGACAAAATTCAATGAAGGGGCCATGTCTCAGTAACCATACCAATTGGTTGAGAATGTGCCCGGGCTACTTCTTATCCATTCCACTTGGATTGAAGTATGCTCCTAATGTAGCAGGTCATACCATTGACCTTGTTGCTCCATGAAGTGTAAAATAAATCTGGCAGAAGCCAGTGGTGAAAGACAACCTTCAAGGCTCAGCACGCCGAAAAAAGTGAGTCCTACTATACATAAACATGATTGAACGTCAATTGACTCATATTCACCCTCCATGGCAATATAGTGAGAATCCATGAGTCATTTGGATGTTCTGGGCATGTCAAAAATTGTTAAACACAGTGAATCCGATTCAAAATTCGAAGCCAGTTTCCTCCTTGAACCCGAACATAGCTGGGAAATGTGGATGTTGATCCCCTCCAAGTGTGAGCTCAGAATTTGGAATCAGCTATCACCAGTACTGGATCCATGCTTTAAATTCACTATATTCAAGAAGGTCCAGACAAATAAGAAGGTCCAGACAAATGGTATTCCTACGCAATTCCAATCTGAGTGCGCATGACTGTTGGCACTTTCGGCGTTTTCTGGTTCCGTGTCATCCTTTCAATCGCTTTGTTCATTGGCTCGCTTTCAGGGATACAGGAAACCATGGTTTTTAGCGTCAACTATAGGGGTTTCCTGTATATGAAGTTTCCCATCATCCAAGTCTGTGATTTATGGTAAACCCCTATATATTTGATGGTAAATAACCATGGTTTCCCGTAGATTTTCCCTTAAACCAATCCGATCGCTCTGTCGTTGTGAGATGTCGTTCTGGGCAGGTAGCTGTGCAAAATGCCTTCCGTCTCCTTCCAGGGAGATCCGCACCTTGCTCCGCAGGGGATTCGCGACCCCTTGCGAGACCCCTTGGAATGCTTACTGTTGCTTACCCTTTGGTAGCTGCACAGCTTGCTATAGAAAATCATTCATGAACTGTCAAAATCTTCCCGTATTAATGGATCATTATCCCATGAGTATCCGATGATTGTGCCATAATAGATATAGTTAAACAAACATGATATGCTACATCCTATGCCATCATAGATAGTTAATGACAGCAAATAGATAGTTAAACAAGGTTAAACAATCATGATATCATCATGGATCCATTGGGTACATCCGGGTCCTCCATTCCCAAGGCTTCGAGCCCTTCTTCGTCCCGCGAGCGCCTTTGATCCCGGATGAAGATCTGGAGCTGGAGCGACCTGCCCTGCACCGTGCTTTATCACACTGGTAAACTAACATAGCGAACTGGAAACTGGCCATAGAAATAGTGGATTTTCATGGATTTTCCCATTAAAAATGGTGATTTCCCATAGTTAATTATGTTAGTTTACCAGAGGGTATCACACTTTATCAGTGATCAATAGCCACAGTTGCAACAAACCCATGGTCCATGCCTCTACCAGCCCATCAGCTGAGGCTGGTGGAAGTTTGTGCATATTTGGGCTGCCAGATTTTTGAGATTCAACCGGGTAGAGGCTTAGCCTCTCGGATGCAGCTGGGATGGTAACGGTCATTCTGTGGGGCCAAAATGAAGTGTAAAAAGACAGATAAGGCAGCACCAATTGCTCATTGGATCTATTTGGATCTTGCCAATTTCGCCTTCCAGCTCCCACTCTTCAGTTCCAAAGAGCCACAATTCTCAAAAGATAGATATGATAACTTCACAACATCAAACACATTTCCATCACCACTGCCACTAAACCCGCCATTTCAACCCACCAGCTCCACCCGGTGGACCTCCCCAGGCCTTCCTGGTGGTCTCGGGCTGCGTGCGCGACTATCCCATCGATCTGGTGACCTTCATCCGCAGCGCGCGGCTGAACCCGCTGCAGGTGGCCTCCTTCCTCGGGGAGGCGAAAGGGGGCTGTGGGGGGTGGGGTAGGGTGGGGTGGGATGGTGAGAAAGGATATCTGATTAATTACATGATGAAATATTATATACTAATTTGGACATGTAAATGTATGTATATATCTATATGTCGAAATGATCTAGATAATATCTAGATGTTTTGATGCACCTGTCTTGATATATCTCATCTCATTCGATTCTATTCGAGAGCGAAGTTGGGATCAAGTCTGAGTCTCCATTTTGGGGAGGAGTCCTTGAAATTTCAAATTGGCACATGGTGCTCTCTTCATCTCCCTTCAGTGCATCTCAGTACGACTCCCAGGACTTTTCCTTGGCCAAGATCTTGCGCATGGAGTTCCTCAACGCAGCGCCTTGGTCGTTGCTGAAGGTGCTGGTGATTTTCCATCCTCCCATGGCTTAATCCATTTGGGGAAGCTACTAGGGAATCCATCTCGTGAAGGTTTCGCAACCAAGGGATGGGAAGGGGGCGGAAACTAACATAGGACAGGTTGAAGGCATTTGAAGCTTATATTATCTTATATGGTCATAAATCACCATCTGGTAATTCAAGATATCTATAGAAAATCACCACTATTATCCATTGCTAATAGGTAAATCAGCTGTCTAAATGGCAATTTTCAATAGCAATGTGAATATACCGGAGGGTATTGCACCTGCTTTGAACTATTTTTGGCCTGAAAACCAAAGCCACCTTTAGGTCTGCCTGGTTGAGACGGGGATCGTGTCCGCCTTGCGAATAGGCCGAGACGGGGAAGCCCAGGTGTTGCCATATTCATGTGATATTAAGATTTGTCCGCCTAAAATTCCACAAATCATATATTCTCCATTTCATGCAATTTCCATAAATCAGCATCAACCTCCATTTTTTTTTCGTATTTTCACCGTATCATTTCGTGTGCCTCCATTTGAACCTTGGCCCTTGAAGCCTTGAAGCCTGGAAATGCCTCGGTGGTTGGTTTCAACTATGAACAAAAATCTATGGAATCCTGATCTATCCTGCCAATGATCAATGAAAAGAACTGCAAATCACACCGGCTTCTTGGTGTGTTTATATTGTTTGCATTCTACAATGGGGTCATGATCCCAACTGACATTCAATTGACGTGAACGTATTTGATTGGATGGGCGAACTCCCCCAACCACCCAGGAAGTCGGAAGCCCCTTGGTTGTCCCGGTAAGGCCATGGTTTCTTGTGGATTTCCCCTTGCAAAACACCCCCAAAAAGATGCAGAAAAGTAGAATTTATGCCTATTTTGGCGGGATTTTCCATTTTCCATTGGTAAAAACACATGGTTTTCCTACAGATTTACTCATTGAAACCAATCCATTGAACCCAGACCCTGGAGCTCCGCCCTGGTGCGCAGGCCTTGAAGGTCTGCAGATGCCGCAGGATCTGCAGAAGATGCATCGCTTGCTGGGCAGTTTATCTGAGGTGCCCGACTGGTTGGGGTGTAACTCTGGTGGCTTTTTAAGCATCAGAATTCTGGAAAAATGTGGGGTTTCTGAGAGATAGGTATTGGTTGGTTTAGATGTTGGTTTATCACATGTTAAAACCATCTTTACTATGCTAGATAGAATATCTAGATATACAGGAACCTACGGTATCGTCTTGGGATCATTGCTAACACTTGACAAATCCTCAAATCCCAATGGTTCAATCTTAAATCCCAACGATGGCAGACATATCTACATAATTGATGAACAATAGATTACCTATTGTTTATATAATTGTTTATATCATTTCTTAATCTAGGCTTTCTATTTGTAGTACTTTATATTGCCTATGACATGGTTTCTCATAGTAGATGCCCTCCAGTAATCAAAGTTGGCATGGACAACGACCGATTTAGTTCGATGGTTTTCCCAGCCACACACATTCCATTGGGTTCAGGGGTTTCCCATGTCAAACTGCCATTTTTCGTGATTTTCCCAAGATTTTCCCATTGAAACTGACAGTTTCATGATTTGTTCCATGATTCTCCCATTCAAACCTCCATTTTTCCATAAGATATAAGGACCAACAACCTCCAGCCCCCCCCCGTAGAGCACAGGTCTGGTGGCGCCAGCAGCTGCGCGCCGCGCGCAACGCCTCGCTGGCGAAGAAGCGCGGCGGCACGTCGCAGCGCTCGGAGGAGGTGCTGGACGAGACGACGCCACAGGCGGTGTGGCGCAACGGGAATTAAGATGAGTTAAGAACTCAAACATCGATTGAAGTACCAAAGATGGGAATTTGGAGTTGTTAAGTCATGTTATTTTTTTTCTGTCTCTCTCTCTCTCTCTGTATATATACACTGTAATTATGCTTGAGTTTGAGATATAGAGCCAAGTTGGCTTATAGTATGTTGATACTTGGGTTCGTGGTGGATCGAAGTAGTTCACGAAGTAGTTCACGGGGGTTGCAAAGCAACGAATATGGTTGTGGGGGAAAAGTCTTCTGCCTGGAAAGGGGGAAAAAGGTGGTAAATGGGGGGTAGTCATGGATAGAGTTATTGGCAAGCCCTTGGTTTGCGATAACTGGATGTGGTTTCATGTGTTTTCTTTAGGTTATGAAATGTTCTTTGCCATGGCAGGTACCGGTAGTGCAAACCATCGAAGTATAAAGACCAAGTGTGTGGTCTATGCACCGCAAACATAATCAATGTAGGCAAATATCCCATCTTCTGGTCATAAAGGCATATAAAGGCAATAAGTTGGTTTGGGGAGCCTAGAATATCCAAACAATTCCAAAGATATTTACATATTTGGGCATGGGCATGGCTGAATCATGTTGGGCCCCCCAAAGTAGATGGTTTGCCCCCAAACTTGCCAACTTTCGCCCCGAAGTTTGACCCCAATCCCATTGTCCAACATTCGTTTGGTTGAATCCCACGTTTTGCCCCAAAGTTGGGATCCCAACTTTTTCTTAGGCCAAAAAATCCCCGTGAATCCCATTGGTACCAGGCCTTGGACGAGGCCGTAGAAGCGACGTTGTCGGAGATCAAGGGCGCCAGTTTGCGGGCGAAGCTGGGCTGGAGGAGTTTGAAGCGCCAAGAACTGGATACCTGCGGGGCAATTGTACATTTTTAATGGCTATTTGGTATATGTTAACACTAACATAATAGATCATATTAATAGATATTTGGTATAGATGGGCCATTTAGTGCGATGATCAATCCCTCTTCAACATGGCGATGTTCCATAGGTATGTTCAATGACCAGAGGGTAAACATTGGCTTCCACCAGCAACAGAGCTAAGCGCAGAAAACAAGTTTCCTAGTCCAGCCGCAAGGTGCTTGGTCTGTAGCGACCACTGCCTTTGGGGCACAAGCTGGTGTCCTTTTGGTTGATAAATGGAGCGATACCCCCACTCAGTCACTCTAACTCTAGCACAGCAATTTGTAGCAGGCAACATGGTAACCAAGCCCTTAAATCTACGGCTGACGGTCTTCAAACATGTATTTGCCATCTTTCCTCCGCCGAGGGTGCTGCCGTCCATCAACAGCTTGCACCAACTCTTTTTTTCCACGGTAACTGGATCCCGACGGATGTGGATGGGTTGATCATCTAGGGCTTGGTGGGAGCAGTTGAGATTACAAATGGGTATAGCATGGAATAGCCATGGTTTTTAACCCTATAAGTTGGGATATAACACATGTAACTTAACTTGTAACCATGGTTTTATATCCACTTGGTTGCAACTGGAAATGCACTTCCAAGGAGGAAATCCAAGATGATTTCAAAGGCAATGTGGCAAACCACTTGAACTCGTTTGAGGCATCAACGGTATCAACCAAGCCAGGGTTTTTGCATTGCAGGCAGCCTTCAAGCCACCGCTTCAGCATCGGGAATTCGGGGGCAACTAACATGGTCCAAGTTTTGTTACTTCCACCCAGGCATTACTTACTATGGATGAGTTGTACAGGATCAAACAGGTTCCAACACCATCCGCATGGAAGGCAATCGCCCCACTCCTGAGTTGTCACAGGTGATGCTGCACTGGAACCTTCACAGCAGCACTCTGCCGGCCTCGCAAAAGCTGACCTTCGAAGCCTGGTTGGCCTTGAACCGATCCATGGCTGGCAGTGGTGATCTGCGAATAGTTGAAGCATGTTGCATAGAGCCATGGTTTCTGAGCAATTTATGGATAATTTAGGGTAAACATGATTGGATACTGTATTTATGTTACAATCTTGTGAGTGCTAATGTTACCACAGGATTGATCACTATTAGTCACCCCTCAGTTTATTGGTAGGGGCTGGTGCCAATCGCAATAGAAATTTAATGGCATTTATCACTATTGTGGGGTCCGGGGTTGACATTATATGTGTGATACTTGATGGATACACATTTTACACACAGACTGTTGACCCAACTCTACCTGCATCATCTCCCAAGGAAGTGGTACGAAGGACCTAGTGGACGCAGCTACCTGGGTTGCATGTTGCTTGTTGGCCAAGGTGATTTATTATACAACGGCGCCTGAATGTCAAGAAACAGTTTTTTTCCCAACATGTTCCATGTTGTTTGCCAGTTCTGTTCTTTACAAACACACACTGGAGCCGCGAAGCCTTCTGTTTGTGCCAATCAATGGTAGTGGCTTTAACCCATTTGCCCACCTCACCAGTGGGATTCGAGTGCCATTCCAGGAGGATGTGCCAGAGTGGCTACTGGAAAGTGTCTACAATACCATCTCGAGGGCTTCAATCCGGGAGTTATCCTTGGATGAGACGATGCACCAGTTTCTCGCATTGTGAAGATGGTAAAGATATTTATGGTAAATGGGGATCAATTATTGTCGGCAAAGACCTGGGGAATGCTGGTGGCTGATGTCCACTACAGATTTGGCCGAATTCGGACGTAGGTGAATCACACAGTGGAAGTCGCCCATTGAGATAGAAAGGAGAGGGACCGAAATTGTCAAGTGGATGACTGCATGTTTTGCTTTGCCAGCCACCTGATCCAGCACCGCCACCGCGAATTTGTTCTTTTTAAAATTGAGATTCAAAATTAGAAACGGTCCAAATGTGGAAAAGTTGAGGCCAATTTTCACTCATTGACCATGATCTTCTTTGATCATTCAGTGCAGCCCTGCCACCCAGTGGGCTGGGGCCCTGGTTGAGGCAGAGATCCATAGCAAGCCCTTCGGCAGCAAATATGGCAAATATGCTAGCAAACGCTGCCGTGTATGAAGATATCCGAAGTGTTGCCTTGAAAGCCTGTAGGAATTATTCATCTTCAACCGAAGATCCCATCGAAATGTTGAACGTCTACTTGGGGAAATACATGGAAATACAAGATCTACAAGGCATGATTCCTATTGGGGCAACTGGGGTTAAATTCATGATTCAATTCTATGGATGTTTTCCCATATTCTACGTTTACTCCAGGGGATCCCTCAGCAATTATATCCCGCGAAGCTAAGACCTGGAGTCTAGCCGGCTGCATGTGGCGGCCAAAGTGGAAGGATGGGTCAAGGTGCAGAGGGGCGGCTGGCTGCTTTCTTGTTTGGGGATTTGCCCGGGACATCATTCACACGAAGATTTTAGCGTGCATATGACATGATATGACTGAATTGAGATACTTCATGGGTTGAATCCACATTTTTATCCAACTTTTCCTGCTTTCAGTGGATTGATTGAAGGGACATGTTGCAGTAAACAATTGAGTTGACACCCCACATGACACCCCACACAGGTCAAAATCTACCGTATTTGTCTTCCTGGGATCATGACGACTCTCATTTGTTTTGGTGTCCCTCGTGCATCCTGCATTGATCATATATCCATCATATTTATCATATCTTATCATATTCCCATTTCATGGCTTCAAAGTCAAGCTATGATATGTTATGATCAACAATTGGAACATGAGTCAGAGATATGGCTCATATCATGCCGTTCTAATCAGTGGGTTCCCTGGCTGCGGACCTGATTCCCCAGGTCCGTGGAGAGGCGCCCGATCTGCCGGTGGTGCCGGGCTTTGCCAAGACCAACTTCGTGGCGTCCTGGAAGGAGGGTGGAGATTGGGCTGTTGGAGACGGGCTGTAGGTTTTTTTTTTTTTTTTAAATCATCGAAGAAGTGAGATTTTTTTCATGGGATTCAATAGGGTTTCAATGGGGGTTTCATAGGATTTGAATAGGATTGTGATCGGAAAATCATCCAATCTTGGGGGTATAGTATAGTGGAGATGGTGGTTTATCTCCGGATTGTGGTGGCACAACTGAAGGATAAACCTATTTGCTGACAGTTTTGGGAGATTTTGGGAGGTTTTTTATTTTTCAGCAGAAGCCTTTTACATTGTGGACGTACTGTGCCATATGAGGCCATATGTTGTCACAAAAAAGGTAATGCTTGACACACGCATCATTGGTAATTGACCCCCCTCATGTGGTGTGCCCAACACCCGTCAAAAGATCTCTAATTTCATCCTCGGAAACATCTTGTAAAGTGAAACATCATTGGAAACATAATTAATGTGGGTAAAACAATAATAAACCATCCCCCAAATCACCATTTTTATAGGTGGTATAAACCATTCCAAAATGGGTGGTTTATGGCATTGTTTTACCCACATTATAGTATTTGATCCCCGTCATCATGGCTCTTTAAACATATTGAAATGTTCAAAACCCATCGGCCCCAGGCCGCTTCCCTGATCCCACTCCCATGTCGGAGTTCACAAAATTCATACATAGCAACCATAGCAATAACCTCTGATTCTACATATATATATATATAAATACATTTATAGAGAGAGAGAGAGAAATATATATATATATATTATATATAAATAGATATGGATTGGTTACATTCGTTGATGCCTTGTCCAAGGAATGCATCCAGATGACGGGCATGATCAGTTCCTTGGTGCCTGCGACAGCTGATGCTGAGGTCACCTTGGGGGTGGAGAGCAGGTAGTTCTGTGGTAAATTCCAGATGTTTCGGACTGAAACCTGATGTATCCTGATGTTTAGTTCTGAAGTATAGGGATGAGTATGAGATACTTCTGTAAATGTACTTAATTCAAATGTTTGAATATGAATTATTGATGGATGTTGAGTTACCATACTGACTGTTCAACTTTCATTTTGATCATACTGTTGTGGTAACATCACACCAGCCGAGGTGAAGCAACCTCTGCTCGGCTGACCGCCCGCGGGGCCCTGCAGGCGGCCAGGGTTGATTGGTTAGGGAGGTCTACTCAGTGGCCTGATACCAATTTTTAGTGGAATATAGTGGAATATAGTAATTATACGATATATTATATGATGATTTCTATATCTATCTATCTATCTATCTATTTATAATTGTATATATATATATGTATACATATAGATAGATAGAATAGATAGAATAGATAGAATAGAATAGAATAGAATAGAATAGAATAGAATAGATAGATAGATAGATAGATAGATAGATATGCATGTAATCCCTTCCCCCTAACACTATATAACCCCCCCAAATGTTAAAAACTAGCGTCCGTCTCCAATTTTGGAAAATTTGTGGTTAGCCAATTTAACTTTTAATTGATTCCCTTTAGAAAACAATTTAAAAATGAAGCTACCATTTGTGGGTTTCACACCCTAATGATAAAAACTAGTCAACCCCGGGGTGTTTAGTATTAGGGTCCGCTTCTAAGTCCAATTTTTTGCAACGTATTAATTGCGTGTTAAATTGGAATTCAACTGATTTTGAGTCCGAAATTAAGGTCCGAAATTTAGTATTAGGGTTCCCTAGTACTAAATACCCTCCTAATACCCTCCTAATATCTCCTAATAATAAAAACTACCCGAGGTGTTTAGAATTGGGGGGGGCGTTTAGTGTTAGGGGGAAGGGATTATATACATACGGATTTCCATATATCTATAGTTCTATATCTAAATTTTGACTCTTGCTGGATCTTACCTGATTTGTGCATAGTATGCCATAGTAGCGTATTGGGATTATACTCATCACTTTAGCAGATTATAGCCCATAATAGGGATACCAATTTACCAACCAGTGCAATGGGATGGTATTTTGCATGGCTTAAGTCATCCCTTCTCCTTTGTTCAAGACCTTCCCGCAAAAGGCCATCAAAATGCACAACCATTGTTCCAGGAGGTAATCAATTGAGTAAAAAGGGAAAGGTCAAACTGGGAAAGGATTAATATATTGGACAAAACCACAGTTATGCATATATACTCGTAATTACTCGTGTATCTACCTCTATATATATATATATATATATACCATGGGTACTTGGCAATTTGCTTGCTGACTGCGCATCCTTCTGTGCCTTACCTGATAAAAACCAGCCTTTGTTGGAGGGTCTCAGGGTCTCGGGTCCATTCGGAATGAAATCCTTGGCCTTGGCCTTCATGACTTTCCGAGTTTCTGGAATTGGCATTTTTTTTGGGTTCCGGAGTTCTTGTAAAGAGGGTTGCCACAGAAAAGGATGGTGGTCAGAACCCGGGCATACAAGTGTCCAGCGCCTCCCTGCGAGGACACTACCGAGGATTCTGTCAGCTTGGCGAGAATTAGTGGGCACATTCACCTTGAAATTATGGCTGGTTGGTTTTGAATGGGATATTTCAGCTACGCGGATGTTTGTTCAAAGTAGTTTTGGTCAGTTTTGGTATCTTCGGAATGCGGCCATGACACAGCTTTTCTGCTATGGCTGCAATGGTTTGCAGATGCTGGAGTTTCGTTCGTACAGTCTTCCAGCCCTAAAGTGGGATGACGATCTGATCCCAGTTGACTGCAATTTTCAGGACAGTTGAAACCAACCGCCACCAAGAACAACTAGCACACTATATTGCAAACTACAACTACCCTCCGCTACAGTAATTATATAAACGTGGCAATGGGAACTCCCCTGCACATGGAGGCTTTGATGGGAACGTTATATATCTATAGGGGATTTTCCATTGCCATGTTGGATTTCCAGAGTGTAAATTATATTTCAGGTGCCCCCAAACAGAAACACAAACCCAACAAGATTGCAGGGTTGATCTTCGGGACAACTGGCCTCTTTGGGTCATGGTGAATTTTTGCTTATGCTGCTGCAATCCCGCAAGGATCCAAACAAGATGGCACCCCTAATTTTAATTGTGAATTCCTGGGAGTATTGTTATAACCACCATACCGCCAATAGTAAAACTAGTTATGCTTGCCAACTTGGCGAACGACCTGGGCTTTGTTCATTGTTGCAAGCCAGGCACTTTGGGTGTCCCTGCGGGGTCCCTTGCTCTTCTTCTGCCGCGAGAACGCGCCACTGAAACCCTTTGCCTTCGTCCATTTGAAGAGTTGGCTCACTGACGCTCGGGCTGCCACACAAACCGGATACAAACCAACCATAAAAGGGGCTCATTTTACAGCATCCCAGTCATAGGGGCAAAGCAAATTTCATAGACCTCAAACTTGGGGATTGGGGATTGTTTGTGGCATTGGGTTTAACACATTATGGCTAGACTTGGGCTTTTAGTGGGAATAGCAACCTCGCCACGGCTGGTGGCCCAGAATGCTTCTCCTTAAGACGGGCCATGGGCCCAGGGCTCCATGGACTTCCAGGGATCAGATGGGCCCCACATGCTGCAGATGGTGCCCTCTGAGACTTATGAGATGTAAAGAAGGGGGGTTCCTGAAATGAAAATACCCAAGTCACCATGGGTTTGAATACTAGAATGGTTTCATTTTGGATGATTGGGGGTACTCCCATTTTAGGCATCCTCCATATTAGAAACAGAGGAAACCAACCCAGCGACACCAAGATTGGAAGCAGTCGTGCAGGGTTCAGCAGTCTTGCGCTGTTCGGACAAATGCTGTGAATGAACTTTACGTGGCACCATCTATTTGAAAATTTTAAAGTAATGCAGATTTCAGAAAGAGTCGCATCAGAGGAGATCAGGTATGAAAAAACACAAATTTGATGAATTTAGCATTTTGATGTATGCCACCCTGCTCAAACACACGCCAACGACATTCATAGATCAATGATCAATGGATCACTCTGGCCGCTCAGGATGTGGACCCCGCCAGGTGGGGACTTGCCAAGAAACCAACAGTGGATGAAGGGAAATATCTACAGGGTTTAGCCCCGTTTCGCCCTTTTCTTGGAGGTTAAAAAAAACATGTAAAAACGAGAGTTTCCTGAGCACTTTCCTACTACTCGACTCCACCGGCATGTTTTTTCCCTGGCTGGATTGGAGATAGCATATTTATGATTTATGATGGTTTTGGAACTCAATGCAAGCTCGAAGTGGTCAAAGTTGCAGTTCTGGCTTTTTGTGTCACCTCATTTCTTTGCTCATTGCAGTTTGACCAGCAAACCCTCACTCCACATCACAGGTCAACGTTCACCTTGCAGGGTCAGAGTCAGGGTGTGGAGGACTGGCAGGGAATGCAATGCGGCTGATTTTATTGCAAGCAACTCGCGCGCAAACCTCGAAGAACATGGGTCTGCAACGTTCAAACATGTTCGAAACAATTTTCGCAACGACTGTGCACGAACATCTATGGATGAGGATGAGGACTAGGATAGGATGATTAATTGATTGATTGATTGACTGATTGATTGATTGATTTGATCTGACTTGATTGATTTGATTGATTTGATTGATTGATGGATTGATTTGATTTGATTTGATTGATTTGATTATATAATTTGATTGATTGATTGGTTGATGGATTGATCGATCGATTTGATTTGATTTGATTTGATTTGATTTGATTTGATTTGATTTGATGGGATTTGATGGGATTTGATTTGATTGATTGATCGATCGGTTGATTGATTTTGCAGGCATTTAGTCACACGTATCTTATGCAAAGCTCAGACAATGCACTTAGAGGTGGGTCATTCACCACATTTATGTTTGGCACAATTAGTTGTAAAACATGTACCAAAAGAATATGGGCAATTGATATGCTAGACCTTACGTTGATATGCATTGCTCAATCTGTGTTTGACCCTTTTGGGTCCATCCTTTTCCGGAAATATAGTTGAAGATGTTTAAGAGTTTAAGGTCCTCTTTACCAAAAAACAATTGTTTGATTAATATACATATATTACATATGTTGATTATTGATGATAAATTTCATGGGAAAAACTATGGTCTCCTGTTGATCTTCCCTCCAATCCTTGGGGCCTACCTCCGTCCCCAGGATGTCACCGGAAAGGTGGGGAAGCTTCAGCTCATCGTCCTGCTGCCAGACGGTCGATGCTGGGTTCAAAGCTGGAAACGTTGGGGGTTTGACTTTTCCCCGCAACGACAATTGAGGATGGTTCATGATGATTGATGATGATAAAAGAATTTAGATGATGGTTAATAATGGTCATCAACCTTTTCTTGTGATCTTTTCAGACGTGTTTGAAAGTGTAAGCATGTTCAGTTGAAATTAAGTCCCCAAAAAATCCAAACTTAGTCCGGTTGCGTCCAGGCATGATTGGTCAACCCTCCTATATACTTAATACATGAACCTACATTCATTTGAAAGTGGTTCAACGGTTCAACCCCTAAGTTTCCTGAGCAAGACATGCCCAACCCCATGGACCTGAGGATTTCAAGCCTTTGATTTCCTGAAATTTGTCTTCGGCGTCTGCGATGCCTCACAGCTGGCCGATTGGATTGAAGCCCTGACATCCTTGAAAGAGCCCTTGGACATCGTGGGAGAAGACATCCCCGTGTGACCAGTGAAAAACGTGCGGAACTGCGGAACTGCGGTGGGACACTAAAGGGGGGAGACTTCGGGTTGGATAAAGCCAGGTAACTTACCGGGCTTACCGTATAGGGGCGTAGACATCTGGGAACTTATCTGGGAACGTAACAGCAATAGCCAGAATCAGTGTGGAATTCTTCGGGATCTGCCACTAATTAGTGTACTGGATTGCAGTGTGATTTCTGCAGGTCTCTAAATTTCAGGAGCCAATCAAAATTAGCTACGATCAAACATGGCGATGGGCAATCCACATCAGAAACGCATACAAAGCTTGCATGATAGGTTCGCCCCAACCCGGACGTTCGACCACATCCAACATGACAGTAACATCAACTTATCTCAATAGGGTATAAAAATCTGCCACCCCCTCTGGCAAATATGTGGATTGGGGTAGTAACATCAACTTATCTTAATAAGGGATAAAAATCCGCCACCCCCTCTGGCAAATATGTGGNATAAGGGATAAAAATCTGCCACCCCCTCTGGCAAATATGTGGATTGGAGTAGTAGCATCAACTTATCTTCAGACGCGGTCAAACGTCAGGGTTGCAGCGTACTTGTAATTAGATTATGTTTCCGGTGAGGAGTATGCAATTGTCCAGCCACCTTTCACGAAAATGGCAGGACGGCCGGCCGCAACTCGCAGCAGGGCTGCATCAACCGCTGCCATGGCTGGCGTCGGTGGACTCAGCTGCCGATGCTGATGGCAATCCTGTCCGCTTGGATTGTTTCCAAAACAGCAAAGGAATCATCGAAAAATCATGGAAGAATCATGAAAAAAAACATGACCATGTTCCTATATGTTCCAATATTTTTCCATGAAATCCCATTAAAAACACGGGAAACACACACCTTTCTCCGTCTTTGTGGTGCCATTGCATGATTCATCCCTTTCCAACGAGTGTTCCTTACAGGCGACCTTGGCTTTGGCAGGCGCCAAGAGGCAGCTGGGGGTAGCGTGGTGGATTTGTTTGAAAATAGTTATATAGGATACCTGCAAATTTGGTCAAATTTGATGATTTTAGATGGATTTGATTGGATGACATGGTTTTTAGTGTTGATCATCATTGTCTCCAATGTTGTCCTGATTGAAATTGTTGTTTCCGGGTATTGCCTAATGCTCAAAGTGCAAAAGTTCTCAGGAATTATACCAAATAGGAGAGGGACACATGGGGCACTTCTTTCCAAAAGTCGCGCCTGCTGTTGCATGGTGGAACACGGCCAAATTCAATTCCGACTGGTGCTTTGATGATGTTGTTGTTTTTTTTTTCTCCAGGCACCTGCATCAAAGACCTCCTCAACTGGCAGTCCTTTTGGCTCAACAAAAACGGTTCGAAGTGTGAAGCAAGTGTGACCTCGTCGACCATGGCCGCAGTTTTCCCAGCAAACCAGGCCGGGCACCAGTGACGGGCCATTCCCGCATTGATACGGGATGGATGAAATACCATATTCAGTGGGGACACTGTTTTGGGGTTCGCCAGGGTACCAGGGTCAGGGTCTTGACCCATAGCCATATAAGATGTTCCTCTGATTTTGTTTTTTTTTGCATTGCCATGTTTGCAAACTACGGGGAAGATGACCAATACACGCGTCTACAGCATTCATGCAGTCTCTTGGGGATCACTGGCTGGCCCCACCACCAACCAGCTCCACTTGGATGTTGGACTGCCTTGCGACCCCAAACATCCTTGCAGATTTGTGGAGTTGTACCCCAACTACAATCAATCCATCAACGATCCAATCCATCAAGTATCCATCAAATATTCATCAACATCCATCAAACATGCATCAACATCCATCAAACATCCATCAACTATTCATCAACTATCCATCAAAGATCATCCATTTTCAGTTAAACAAATCCTCTATCTCCAGCATCCAGGTCATCGTGGTGGGCGGCGGCCTCGCCGGCATGTCCGCAGCCAACACGGTGGTGGAGCACGGTGGCCGCACGCTGCTCTTGGACAAGAGCTCCTTCTGCGGTGGAAACTCCACCAAGGTCGCCCAGGGGCCGGGAGGTCTGAAGGATTTTTGGAGGATGTTTGGTGGATGTTTCCGGGATTTTTGCGGGGGATTTGATGGGAAACAAGGGGATTTTGGGGATTTTGCGAGCAAAAGTTTCGCGTTTGGTTTTGTTTGGGATCTCGCTGGTGGATTGGGGAAACACATGCATTCTACTGGGTACCTCAAAGCCACAACTTGATGATTTCAGTGGCGAAAGGCGACAGGGAAGAAGCAAAAAGTGGGATGGTAGCGTGGCAATGGACTCTGGACAGTACCATATTTGGAATCATTTAACCTATAAATTTCAAATATAATTAACCTATAAAACCTATATAACCTATAATTTATCACCATATTTGCACCCTCTGGTTATTATCACTTTGAAAACCTCCATTTAGGTTGGGGATTTCCATGGATTTCCCATGCTTGGGTACCAAACGGTGCATCCAAATGTGAGGCCACCAGCGGCATCAATGGTGCGGGCACAAAGACACAGCACCGTGACGGCAGGTGGTGAGTTCAGAGTTGACCAATCGGCAATGAAACCGGGGATATCCCAGACTTGGTTCAAGAGTTCATTTACCCTCTGGTAAACTAACATAACTATGGAAAATCACGATTTTCAATGGGAAAATCCACTATTTCTATGGCAATTTTTTAATATCTATGTTAAATTACCAGAGGGTACAAGAAATCCCTGCATCGGATGGTGAAACGAATGAAATCGTGGGTACCTGAGTAGTGGAACCGGTGTAGCCTTCCATGTCAGAGGCAAAATGTGATTCCAAATGCAGCAGACATGCAAATGAATCGACGCATGATTGCCCACACATTTCAATGTCCAGCTGTGAGCATGTATAACTGTATAACTCTCAAGGTTTGTCACATTGGAAAAACATCACCATTCTATAGAGTAGCTTCCTATTGGTCATGCCGTGCCATTTGTAATGGGGAAAGTGATGGTAAACCACTCGGCAGCACAGACCACAAGCATGTTTAATGATGGGCCCATCTTGGCAAGCCACATTGCTGTACTCACGTTGGTATCTTTAGGGCTGCGTTCTTTGCCGTTGAGGTTCTTGAAAGCCTCAGTTTTTGGAGATTTTCTGGGTACCAAATTTGTCAACAACTGCTAAGCAACGTGTTTTGGATGGATGATTTGGGAATTTTACGATTACTCCATCGAGGCAAAAAAAAAAAAACCGCAGTGTTCTGCTGGGATGCGGCCACTGGCTCGACAAGGCTTCAGCAGATGCTGGCAAAGTCCAGTGTTCATCCTGTTCAGTCAACATGTCTGCCGTCCCTAGTGACCCTAGTGGCTGTGGGCGCTATGGCTATGGCGATGATGTGATGGATCTTCACATACTATGCCTGACCGGTGAAGGATGCACCGTGAAGGTCCATGGTTCCTCTCTGGGTTCGGAGGTGCACCGGATGGTTTCAGGAAAACTTCCACCCAAGAGAGGAGGAAAGCTCGTTTTGCATGGCCGCGATGGAAAGTTGATGCTCCACCAAACTTTGGAAGAACAAGGCATCGTTGGCGCCGCAACCCTCTCTGGCACTTTTGTTCCAACAGATCTGAAAGCTGCATGGTGTCTTATTCAAGGGCAAGAACCGGGAACTGTCCCGGAGGCAGAGATCATCTTTCAAGGGGTGACGCACATTATAGGTACACCATCCATCGAGGTTTTGAAGCTTCTTCGAGAGAGTCTTGAACGGTTGACGCTTGACACTGAATTCAACGAGAGCATAGCAGGAGTGACCCTGCCAAGCAGGCTTCAGAGCTTGACATTTGGCCATTGTTTCAACCAAAGCCTGCAAAGAGTGGCCCTTCCAAGCAGCCTTCAGGAATTGACATTTGGCCGCGATTTCAACCAAAGCCTGGTAGGGGTGACCCTGCCCAACAGACTCAAGAGTTTGACATTTGGCGATGGGTTCAATCAAACATTGGAGCGAGTAATCCTGCCCAGGAGTCTTCAGAATATGAGCTTCGGCCGCAAATTCAATTGTAGCCTGCAAAGGGTAAACCTTCCAAGCAGTCTGCAGATCTTGGCTTTTGGCCACAAGTTCAACCAGAGCCTTGAGGCAGTGAACTTGCCAAGGGGTCTCCAGAGCTTGACTTTTGGCTTCAATTTCAACCGAGACCTGCAGAAAGTGACACTGCCAAGGGATCTCCAGACCTTGACATTTGGCTTTGATTTCAACCAGAGCCTGCAGGGAGTGAAGCTGCCAAGTGGTCTTCAGAGCTTGACATTTGATCAGCGTTTCAACCAAAGCCTGGAGGGAGTAACCTTGCCAAGCTTTCTGCAGAGCTTGACATTTGGCAATGCCTTCTTGAACCTTTGGCTGGCAGGAGTGATCTTTCCGAGCAGTCTCAAGACTTTGACATTTGGCGATGGCCATTTCAACCAAAGCCTGGAGACAGTCGCCTTGCCAAACAGTCTTCAAAGCTTGACATTAGGTAACATTTTGAAAACAAGCCTGGACCAAGTAGTCTTGCCAAGCAGTCTACAGCATTTGATGTTTCGCGGCAGCTTTGACCACAGCCTGGAAAGAGTGACCCTGCCAAGCACCCTTCAGAGCTTGACATTTGGCCGCGATTTCAACCAGAGCCTGGACAGAGTGACCCTGCCAAGCACCCTTCAGAGCTTGACATTTGGCCGGGATTTCAACCAGAGCCTGGAAGGAGTGACAATGCCAAGCAGTCTCGGGAGCTTGACATTTGGTTCAATCAGAGCATGGAAATGGTGACCTTGCCAAGCAGCCTGGAGAGTTTGACATTTGGCTGCAACTTTGACCAGGACCTGGAAAGAGTGACCCTGCCGGCCAGTCTCAGGAGCTTGACATTGGGTGCTTGTTTCAATCGGAGCCTGGACGGAGTGACCCTGCCAAATAGTCTTGAAAGCTTGACATTTGGCCGCGATTTCAACCAGAGCCTGGACAGAGTGATCCTGCCAAGCACCCTTCAGAGCTTGACATTTGGCCGGGATTTCAACCAGAGCCTGGAAGGAGTGACAATGCCAAGCAGTCTCGGGAGCTTGACATTTGGTCAGAGCCTGGAAAGAGTAACGTTGCCCAGCACTCTTCAGTGTTTTAGCTGCTGGTCCATTTTGGTGACCAGCATGTAAAGGCGGATTTGCATTTTGAGGAGAAGAGCTAGATTCCAAGGAAAAGTGCTTTGCATCGTGACTCGACTGCTTCTCTCAAACAGGAATTCCGGACCATCATGAACCCTGACAAGGGGTTTCAAGGCAGATATACACGACCCAGCCGGAGTAGATGATGTGCTATGTCTTTCAATAGCCATGGTTGGCAAGGTATCTATTGACCATATAGAACTTCATCCAAATATTTGGTTTGTCTGAAACTGGGGTCCCCAAAAAATGCAGCAACTTATCATTACTTTCTCATGAAAACGCCGAAAAATGTGGCAACTTTGGGTATGCATAGATCCATTTTTTGGATTTTTTTGGGACAAAACCATCTTTTAACAGTATACTGTAGCCAGCAGCTGCTTCATAGTTCACGACATCATGCAATGGGAAGGGGGGTTGGAAGCCTGCTTGCCAGAGAGGGTTCTCAAGGGACCTATCTTTCGGGGATCTAACTCCCAAGTTTCTGTTCCGAAGATGCCCGGAACCACACCAAAATTCAAGAATCAAGTATGTAGATACGGTACATCATGAATTAAGATTGCTATTCTTCTTTCCCTGTGGAGGTATCGGGCATTGCTGCCAACAGAGTTTTCCCTTCAAACCAGCTTCCTTTTTTTTTTTGCCAAAGGTTTTCGATTTTGGTGCCCCAAAACACCGCCGAAATCCCATCCAGTTCCTCGAAACCGTGGTAGTTGACCTTCCACACCTTCCACAGTCACAGGAATGTCACAGGGGTTCACCATTGGTTCACCACGGCCGAGTTTTCAGGAAGAGCAAGTCCATCCCGGACAACGCGGACATCTTTGTGGCACCTTGATTCTCCAACGACCTGGAGTTTTTTCTTTTGGGGGGTCATTCCAGAAGTGTTTTCTTTCCCCTTTCCACAAGTTAGTACTGGTACTGGTACTTCTTTGTGAAACCATTTGAAAGGAAGTACTGGTTCTTGCATGTTGATCATGGTCACTTGAGTCACTTGTGCAGGTGCGCTGAAGCTGCGGAAATCAAACAAATGCACCAGATTGCCAATTTGCAACTCATCATTGCTGCTGCCGTTTTGATTGTGCATGGTTGAAGGTGCAAGAGCAACTGATTCCACAGTTTTGGTTCTTCTTTATGTATTTGATGCCAAGGTTTGGACCTTGCTTTGCTTTTTCCTCGCCCTTTCCTATTTCATTGTTGCGCGCATCAGGGTAGGTCTCAATGCTCAGTTCCGGACATGCGAGCGTGGCGTCCCACAGAAGTCGCTGGCACCGGGCCGATCAGGGCTGAGTGGATGTGCAAAAAACCATGTGTACTCTGCAGAAGTGTGGTACCCTCTGGTAATTTATAGTGGATTTTCCCATTAAAAATGGTGATTTCCCATAGTCAATAGTTATGTTAGTTTACCAGAGGGTTATGATTGGTAATGTGCAATGTCGGTCCCGCGGCTCGCTGTAAAAAAAAGCGCAGGCGAATGCAGGCAAAGGTGCATATGCCTCCACACAAACCGTGGATCCACAGTTGTGCTTCCAAAAGGTTTCAGTCATGCGCGTGGGTCCAAAATGATGTGTGATGGGGCCTGGTCCAACATCAGGCAGGAGCACAAAATGCCTCAAACAAATCCAAGAAAATGTCAACCGCGCTCAACCGTACCCCAAAAAGATGGTGTTTTCCAAACGACCCCTTCAGGCAGACACATTGAAGGGTGGCGCCAAGAAGCCCGAGTTGGCGAAGGCAGAGGGTGTCAGGGGTCAGGGCGTTGGAGAATGGGCGAAACTGGTATTGTTTGGTAAGTTATGAGGAATTTATCATCAACACGCGGGGATGAGATAATTCAGGACCATCCCATCTCATTTGGATTTTATTTAGATTTTGCCATCTAAATTGGGGGGCTCCGATGCCAGAGGGGTTCTCGGGTGGTGTATCACAGATCAGGGGGGAAGGGATTGACACGGATGAAGCATCGTTGTAAGTCATTGACATAGGGGACAAGCTGACTTAGGGACTTGCCAAAAGAGGGTTATTGACCACTTCTCCAACCCGTAAGCAGTGCCCCGGTTGCACCCCTGTTGTTTGACAGCGCATCTGAAAGGGCTTTGAAAGAGCGACTTGGAAAGAACTGACAGCCAGAGCGGGTAATTACGATGAGGACGTATAAGGACAAGTACAACCCACAAGTGAAGTGATTTCATTTGATACCCTCTTTTAAACCAAAATAGCTATTGAAAATGGCCATTCATAGTTGATTTACCTGTTCAACACATTGTAAAATGGTGATTTCCCATAACATTGTTAGTTTACCGGAGGGTATCCCCCAACATCCAGATCACACAACTGAGCATCTTTGTGCTGGTCCAGGTGCTGTGCGTAAACAGCGCGGCGGATGTGGATTGGCTAGTGGACAAGTGGCTGGGTGTGAAGGTCATTTCCCTTCCCTTGGTATCGTAAATAATGATGGTTACATGATACTGTAGTGAACAATGGTTCAATAATTATTTAATTCCATCCCCCCAATGTTGTAATGGTTTTAATATGTTTTAATTCCATTTCATGTAATTTCCCGTCCCTTTGTAGCAATCTTAATTTGAATGACTCAGGATTAAAAAAGACGTGCAAAAGTTTTCCAGTGCGCCAAGCCTCCCCACAAATCTCTGCCCTCAACTTTTGATCATTTCCGTATTGCAACATAGTTGCCTATACTGAGATGTAGCACTGGGGGCATGGGATTAACCATTATTCACTACATCATTTACCGGTAACCATTATATAGTATTTGCTATTGTTAATCCAGTCATCTAATCATTGTCAACCATTATTAGATCTATTTAGCCACTAGAAAACATTTCCAAAATATGTCAATTGGGGGGATTAGATGAATGAAATCACAATATTTCTCACCAGTAAGCATTCATGATTAACCATGTTATGTCGAATAACTATCATAGTGGTTTATAATCATTACGATTATTAGAAAAAACATAGCTAGCAATTTATAACTATATCCTCATTGTATAATATATACTAATGACATCGCATAACCATTGCTGACAATGATGGTTGTTGATTATTGACAACTACATATTACCCTCTGGTAAACTGTTACATAGCTATGGGTTAAATCACCATGCTATTAATGGGAACATCCACTATTTCTATGACATTTCTATGGCTATTTTCAGTAGCAAACTGTTAGTGTACTAGAGGGTACTATTCCAATAATCCAATGATTGTCCCATTAAAACCTCCATTTATAGGGGATTGTCCATGGCTATGTTAAATAACCAGAGGGTAGATCCTTCCAGTGAAAGGAACATCTCAACGGCCAGGTTTGACCTGGACCTGTCACTGGTGGCACGTCTGGGTGGCCATTCGCAGCCGCGCACGCACCGTGGAAAGGAACGATTTCCAGGGATGACCATCACCTATGCGCCTGGTGCGGATGTGGGATGATTTTAGAGGATTGTAAAGTGTTTGACCTGGATTCATTATTAGCCCGTTGGTCGAATGTTTATCTTTGATTTGGATTTACATGGATTATCTGGGTTGTTTCAATTTCATGTTTATTTTCATTTTTCCATTGGGTCAATCAAGTTTATTCGTGGCCCTGAATCAAATCCCTGTTTTGAATGTTGCCTGAATCTCACATGTGACTCCCAAACATGGCAGCTGCTGACCATTTGATGGACTCTATGGTCTATGTTCACAAGCCTTATTTGGGGGTGTTTCCTGGCTCTTGTTTTTCTCACCTGAGATGTGTGTTTTTAAAAGCTAGACTCTCAAAACACAAATCAATCAGGCGATAGACCGAGACTATCATGAGGTTCTTTGTCGACCTTTTGGATTCCTCCACTGATGCCGGTTATTTACCCATCCAAAATTCCCTTTACATTCAAGGGTGAAACCGTTCAAACAGTACGGGCAGCCAGATGTGTTCTTCCACGGGTCCCAAGATTTGACCCATCGATTCCATTTGGATCCGTGTTTGCAAAAAATCAGGACATTTTGAAGCTTCATACCTCCAAAATCCGCAAAAACAAATTAGCCATTTGGCAAACTTTGGAAAATAAAGATAATAGCCATTTTTTGGCACCTCCCAGACATATTTTTTGGGGGTTGCGGAAAAAATCCTCCTCAACTGGTGTTATTTATTTTATCATAGCCATCCTCTCCGAAAGAGCGAGCCCTCACCGAGGCGCTGATTCAGATGCTGGAGAAGGTAGCTGAAAAGACCAACCGCGCCAGGATTATCACCAAGGCGTGCCTGACTGGGTTTGTTTTGGTGTCCGGAAGGGGTTAAGTGATGCAAGCATCTGAGAATATGAGCAGCATGGGAACTAGCCAAAATAGGGATTCAAAGAACTAAGATCATAGAATTTCACATGAGTTCACCTACCAAACTGTGATCAAATGTGAATTCAACATGACTTGATCAGCCAACATGTGAATTTGACCAGCAAGATTATAGGATTTATTAGGATTTTATGGTATTTAACCCATGAATAATCCGGATTGATTATGATAACCTTCGCTTGGCGTCTCTGTAAATGATGGTGATCAGATAGGGAACCGGCCGAACATGATCGAGGGGCATAGTACAGCAGATATGAGCCAAACTCAAGCAAGAACATTTTGGAAGAGCCTGGAAAAGGCACAATGGCCGATGATGGTTAATGATGGTAGCCTCGGGGAAATCATCAAACATACCTCTGCTATCCTCTACTTAGTCATTGGACTATGGATGTTGATCAAAGTTAACCACCCAACAGTGGAGGAGATGGTAATATGGTGAACTATGAACATATCAGAAATCAACTGCCCAAATATGGGTTTGTCTGAAAATAGGGTACCTCTAAATCCATTCGTACATCATCATTTTCCCCATTAAATGCCTAAATGCTTGACCCTTTTGAACTACTTCTTGACCTTGTTGTTTGCTCCCATTTTGAATGAGGCGGAGGTCTTCAAGCTGCTGCAGAGCGGCCACAACGTGGTGGGCTGCGAGTACCGCAAGGCAGAAGATCCTGCAGAACCATGACTCCCGACATTGCTTCAAGTTGCTTCAGGGTAAACATATTGGCATACAATAGCAGCATATAATTTGATATGAATTACAATTTTCCTTCAGTATTATATCATCACCTATCAATACTCCATATGTATATTACAGTATATTATATAATCCCATATTTTATCGCAATTGTTTATGGTAAGACACCACTCTCGGTTCCTTGATGGCAGGCGGGCAAGGTGGTCAAGGAGTATGGACCCATGATCTTGGCGTCTGGAGGCGGCAGAATGGGTGCAGCACAAAGACATCTGGCGAAACAGAACTACGCATAGAACTTTTTGGATTTGAGAGATGGAACCTTTTTAAACCCAACTACAATCCACAAGTCGAGATTGTGTTTTGGGTGTTTTGTTTTATTTCTTTTTCAGACTCTTTTGCAACCTTTCTTTTGTTTTCTTTTCCAATGGTTTTCCCAGAGGTTCTGCAGGTTTTCTGCTTTTCCCGTGGGTTTGCCGGCACTGCAGGCTTCGGTGCTGACTTCGGTTCGGACTCCTTGCTGGCGACCTACCGTCCTGCGCCATGGTTGAAGGTTTATGCATTCCCTGTTATGAAATGGGGTTTAGTGATATAAGCGAGGGATCTCTCCCACTTTGCCACTTTGAGAACAAAAACTAAAACACTCGGCGGCGGCGGTGGAAGGATGATGCAGCACATGGTGAAATTAGATCCGTCTGGTTTGTGATTGGACGTGGAATTTTCCTTATGGAGAAAGGTAGTGGAGAAAGGTTGTGGACGCCATGTGGGCCCATTGGGAAGTGGCTGATGGCTTCAACATCGTTCAAACCTTGCGTGCCTAGTGCTGGGGTGAACCTATACAAGTTGACAAATGTTAGTTTGGCAGATGGACGAACTTAACAATCAACCAGAACACTTCCATAGGATTCCGATATTTAGATTACTTAGAGTCACTTTTGTAGTACTCTCTTTGGGGAATCCAACTAATTGTCTAGTTTCTACCGGAACTTTTCTACACTTCGATGAATCCCATCCCGTTTAGGTATCGCACTTCCTAAATGGTCCCAACAATATCTCTTTATCACCAATTACACTATATCCACAGTATACCAGCTTTTTTTTATGGTAAAACCCCTAATTTTTGACGTAAGTTCCGAGACTTTTCCAGTTTCCCAGCCAATGGAACCAAGGACTTGTTGCATCTGCCCACCACCAACGGTGAACACTGCACAGGCGGACCACTGGAAAAAAACAAGGGAGATATCCCAGCAGGAATGGCGCCTTACCCAATCAAAACGTTGATTTATAGGGGCAACTTTTGGGGAAGTTAATCTCATTAATTAGTAAGAACTTCATCGTCAAGATTCGCCCTACTTGGCCCTGCAGGTGATGCCATCAAGATGGGCGAAGCCATTGGTGCGGCCACCATCGATTTGGAGTGGGTCCAGGTGGGCGCGGGACGGAGCACCGGTTGGGGATGATGGGTCAAGTTACCTCTGAAATTACCCGAGAGAGATGGGGAAAAACATCATAACATCCATCAACCATGGATTTCAACATCTCCATTTTTTAGAGGCTTCAGACAGGTTGATCCCAGTGATTTTTTTCTGGTACTATATACTTAAAGTATGATTTTTTGGCAGATATGTGATGAGTGATGGTAGGTTTGACAAATGCGGTGCCCACACATTTGACCTGTTATCAACATTGTTCCCAGTATGATTGTAATTTTGGGGCATCTGGTAGTTTTGGACAAGCCCATGCAACCAAAGATGTGGGGATGCGACAAAAATACCGTGGGTGTGTGTCCAACAAGGACTTGATAGGTGCAGTCAACGCAACCGTGGATGGCTGTGATCCACACGCTTAGAGAGAGGCTTCCGCCACCAAAACTGGGAAAGTAATCAACCAAAACTGCAGATACTGTATTAATTGGCCAACAAAAAGAATGTATAGCTTTCCCCTTGACCAATTTTTCAACTCTGCGAGCTTTTGGCAGCTCCCGGCCAGGTGCATCCCACTGGTTTGGTGAAACCCGATGATCCCGATGCCAAGGTGATCCCGATGGAAATTGCGGATCTGCTTTCAACGTTCGTCCACTGAGGATTTTTGTAGACGGTACAAGCATGGTTGATGAAAGAAACCATCCATTTATCAATCACGGGGGTCTCAATGCCATCCATTTCGAG
>BGPT01001645.1:9188-16688 GCA_003297045.1 Symbiodinium sp. clade C Y103 | reverse complement strand
GGGATTTCTTCAGTAATTTTTCTTTATATAGTGTTTCTTAATCAGAAATGGGGTGTGCCGCAGCTTAATTATTGCAATTTTCTAGTGGGGAACATGATGATAAGCCATTGCATTGGGGTACAGCACCACACAGTACCCCACTTTTGGGCAAACCAATGCAACTCTGATGCTTAGGGACAAGGCTGGGATGGTAACTGACGCTGGAGACTGAAGGCTGTTGATGGCTGTGGGGAACCTCCAAAAAGATCTCACGGGGTTTGGAACTTCACTGCTCACGAGTTGGTCCAACCACGGCGCCTCGCAGGTGGCATCCACGGAAACAATCGCGCCTCGGCTGGGCACCGCTGATTGGCCGCTCAAAATCTACATTGAAACCTGGCCGTTCCAGTAGAAGATGTTGATCAGCCATTTTTCTTTCAAGAAAGTAAGGGTTGAAGATGTTGATCACCCATTTTCGATATTAGATAGCTGCAGATAACTATGTTGATACATGTTTTCGGATGTTTTCGGTCATTAGTTGTAAATGTTGTTAATTAATCGTGCAACCTCCCGCCAGGTCTGGGCGGAAACTCCCTCCTGGACTGCGTGGTCTTCGGCCGCGTGGCGGGCAAGGCGGCCTGCAAGTACACCTTCGGAAAGGACGAGCACCTGGGATGCGGAACTATGGAGGATGGATGGTTTTCGGTGGTGAACCAAAGCCATTGGGATCCATGGAAAATGGAAAATATTGAACGAGTATGAATTATGGAAAATACGGAAGCATCTGGCAAAAAAATCAATCAACATACCCCTTAAACCCTATGATCTATGTGGATCATTGAAACATTAACGGCTGAACTCTAAACATGAACAAATAGGGGTATCCTTTCCGAACTAAGATGCTGGAGTTGATTATTCCCCAAAAAATTGGTTGAAGGGAAACATTTACCAATTGTTTTCCTAGGTAGTTCTTTGAACTGTTTGTGGGAGGTAGGCATGTGTGTAATGAATGTTGCACTGCGATCTTTAGGCTCTGTTTCAGGGGGGTTTGTGAATGCCGTGCAATAAGTGTCGGCAACTAGAGCCTCACGAGGGTGACACGTGGTGTTTGTCTTGCTCGGCCTGGGAGCAGCTTGGGGTGGAATTAGCCGCGCAGTGGAATAATCCCAACCTGAGGGCCACTGCTGGTGATCTGGTCATTAGCTTGACCAGGAACATCAGGGCGCTGCGTTCTTACGCCGGCAGCCTCAAGAGCGCTGGCGATCGCCAGGCGTCTCGAACTGGTGCCCAAGCCTCCCAGGCTGCGCCAAAGCGGCAATCTGCTCCTCGTGAACTTCCTCGACCACCTCCAGTACCACCTAAAGAGGAGAACCAAGAGGAATCAGATTCTGAAGAGGAATCAGAAGAAGAGGACGAGGAAGAGGTGCCCGCAGGAGCGGCGGCAAAGAGTGACCCAGCTAGGCGCCCCAGTGAACCTCCTGGGCCACCGCCACCAAGGGTGGAGGAAGCACGGGCTAGAGAGAGGAGCCGTGAGAGGAGCAGAAGGCACCACTCGTCAGGCCATCGAGAACATCGTGAACATCGAGAACATCATTCAGACCGTCAGCATAAGACAGAGCGAGGCAGACGTGGAGGACGTAAGAGGACAGGACTTCATCGAGCCCTTACTCAACCTCACCTCAAGCTCAGGCGCAAGCCCCCTGCAAATTACTGGGACGGGCCTGACAGGAGAGACCGTGAGCCTTTGCCCAGACACCGGTAGAAATGGCTACTCCGGCAGATGGGACAGAGTTCAGCACAGACGATCCAGAGATTTGGAATGCTTTGATAGTTGCAAGAGGGTCCATCGTAGAGGTTTTACTTTCAGGAACACCGGTTACCCAGGAAGAAGATTTATGGGCTGGGTTTCTGGTGTTGGACACCCGGGTACATTCCTTCGATGCATCATTGATTCTGGAGGTGAAGAGTTTGGGATGTTCACACCCAGAAACAACAAAGGAACTTTCAAGTATGTTCAACAGAAAACGAGGAGTGCTGCACATATGCAGGGACGAGGCCTGTATCGAGGACATCGACAATGCGCTGCACGTTCATCGTCTTCGAACTTTCTCCAGAGAAGGTTATCACAGGAGCTTCATGACACACTATGTCAGAAGCCAGATAAAGATCTGGCTGGTAAATGCAGGTTTGGAGGATGCAGCAGAGGATACAGGGCCACCTCCCGCTGGTGGACCGGATGCGCCGGCACTCAAGCCAGAGGCAGCATTTTTGGGCAGGAGACAAAAGGATGCACGCAGCAAGCGACCAAGAGGAGGAGCACCAGATCCCCCCATTTCCAGGGAATCTGGCAAAGACATCGAGGAAAAGAGGAAAGAGTTGCGTGCCAGGTTGGAGGCATCCAGAATGAAGATGACTGGACAGGATCCAGGAGATCGAGAGGATGGGAGGCCCCCAGAAGTTGGAGGCGAGAAGACCCGTTCCCTAGAGGAGGAGGGAACTTTGGTGGAATCTTCAGACGAAGGTTATTCTCCCTCTGTGGGGCCAGAGAGACCAGCGCTGGCAGTCAATACATCATCACCTCATCCATTGCATACCACAAAAACAAAACAAAAAACCATCAACATAAAAAAACCAAACAATAGACAACAATAAAGATTATTCCCTCACCTTTAATAATCCTATCTTAATAATCCATAATTCTAATAATAATATTACTAGGATTATNAAAAAACCAAACAATAGACAACAATAAAGATTATTCCCTCACCTTTAATAATCCTATCTTAATAATCCATAATTCTAATAATAATATTACTAGGATTATGAAAATTTATGGAAAATGCTTAATTTAAAATTAAATGCTTGAACACCTATGATACTTGTTTTATTGGGGTCTTCTTCTATTTCATATTCATATATGTCCTCTCCTGCCTGTTTCAATACAGTATATAAACTGTATTCATTTACATATTCATCAAATTCATAATAAAAATCAACATCTCTGAAACTAAATTCATTCTCTCTGGTAGTCTTGCTACTATTTTTAATTCAATTTCAAGTGTTGTATCAAAGTCTGTTCTGTCTTCCATTTCTTCATATATCAGTGTTAGTAGTTCTTCTTTTTCATTTGTTATTATATCGTAAATACCCTTTGCGCTGAATGGCACTTCTCTCATAATGCCGTATTCACAAAAGAATGCCTTTGTTTTCCCACGCTTTCTTTTTCTGTTTATCTTTGGTTCAAATCTCGTAAATTTATATTTGTTTTGTATTCTCTTTAATGCCTCAATATGATTAAATTTAGTTTTCAAATATTTAGGGTCTCCAATTTTATAAGAAGCAATTTTACTCAACACATCCACAGGTAAATCCTTCACACAATCCATCCTACTAAAATACTAAAATAACTATTCTTTAAGTATATATTCAAAGATTAAAATATATCATTCTTCTAAAAACTACTTAAAGATAAATTAACTAAATAAAATATATAATATTATATGATGAAAAAAGTTATAGACTATTTATTGAGTAATGATTTAGCAGAAATACCGAAGAGAGGAAGAAAAGAATTGAAATCAATAGTAATAGACAACAAGAAATTTAGATACAACAAAGACAAACCCATATCAAATGTTTTAACGAAGAAACTCTTATCAGTAAAGAAAACTAATGAATACAGAAGTTATGCTTTAAACAAGGCAAAAGATGCGTTTAGTGAAGGAAAAGTCAGAAACTTATTAACCAAACGTGCAATACAAAACAAATTCAAGGTCAGAGATATTCAATCAGCATTCAGAAGATATGCTAATTCAATAGTTTTGGAAAATAAACACTTTCAAGGAGAAAGAGGTTTAGAAATGATTGCTCACCAAAAACCAAGACTATTAGAATTTTTAAGAAATAACAGAAGCATGAAACTTAACATAAGAACAGAGGGACTATTTGAAAAACCTGAATATGATGATGGTGGTAATGAAATTGGCAGTCAGGAACTTATATACGCTCTACCATCAACACGCTTCAATATCAGTAATGAGGATGAACTGACACAAGCATTAGAAGATAGTGTTAAACAAATCTTATTACAAATACAAAATTTAGAAGGTTCAACATCTAATTTAAGATTTAAAAAGATTTTATCAATAACTATTCACTATGACAGATATGACCCAACAAGAGCAGGGAGACATATAGAATTACCAGAATGGATTAAGTTAAAAAAGGCATGTATCAACATTAAAAATAAAGACCAAAAANGACAGATATGACCCAACAAGAGCAGGGAGACATATAGAATTACCAGAATGGATTAAGTTAAAAAAGGCATGTATCAACATTAAAAATAAAGACCAAAAATGTTTCAAATATTGTATTCAATCCGTAGTCTATGACAAAATAAGCAAACATCACCCAGAGGAAATGTTTCACTATAATAAATTGAAAGATGATATTTTGAACTGGGATGGTGTAAATTTTCCAACTGGTAATAGGGACATAGACAGATTTGAAGAGAACAATAAATTAGTTTCAATAAATGTTTTTGAACCTGATGACTGCTTAAATGATAATAAAATTATATTACATAGAGGCACTAAAAATAGAAATGCTAAATATGAAATTGATTTGTTAAAGGTCTATGATGAGGACAATAACTATCACTACACCTTGGTCAGGAACAAAAGCAGATTATTAAACTGTCAAAGCAACAAGGATGATAGTAAAAAACATTATTGTCATCATTGTTTAAACCCGTTCTCAACAGAAAAGGCATACAAGAACCATCTTGAAAAGGGATGTATGGCATCAGAAGGACAGCAAACAAAGATGCCTGATAAAGACACTTATATAGAATTTGAAAAGCATAATACTAAATTGCCTTGTCCTTTTGTAATCTATGGTGATTTTGAATGTCTANGATGCCTGATAAAGACACTTATATAGAATTTGAAAAGCATAATACTAAATTGCCTTGTCCTTTTGTAATCTATGGTGATTTTGAATGTCTAACCACTAATTCAAACAACGGTATAAAAGGCACATATCAAGAACATAAACCGTGCGGGTATATGTTAAATGTAGTAAGCAGGATTGATAATACTTGCCAACCATACTTATACAGAGGTGAGGATTGTATGAAAAAATTTGTAGAGCAACTGACCGAAATTAAGAAAGACATATTTGATAAGATGAATGTTAATAAACCAATGGATGACTTAACAAACAAACAAAAATTAGAATTCAAATTAGCATCTAATTGCTCCATTTGTGGTAAGAAATTTGAATCTGATGATGAAAAGGTCCGCGACCACTGCCACTTCACTGGCAAATACAGAGGCGCAGCGCATGTAAAATGTAATCTGGATTATTCATTTAGATATTTTAAAATCCCTATCTTCTTCCATAATCTTAAAAACTATGACGCACACTTAATCATTGCAAAAGCAAATGAACTAAACATAGAACTGAACCAAAACAAAAGAATAGATGTAATAGCACAAAACAGCGAAAAGTTCATAACCTTTTCATTTGGTGCTTGTCAGTTTAAAGACAGTTTCGCTTTCTTAACTGCTTCATTAGATAAGTTAGTTAGATTAAACAAATATGAAGGAAATGAAAAAATAAAAGATTGGGACACTCATTTCAGATATACAAGCACCAACCCATATATCAAATCTAAAACTGATTTGAATTTACTGACTGATAAGGGAGTATATCCATATGACTATATGAATTCATGGGATAAATTTGATGAAACAAAACTACCAAAGAAAGAAGACTTTTACAGTCAATTGTATGAAGAAAACATAACTGACAAAGACTACGCCAGAGCAAACATTGTATGGAAACATTTTAACATAAAAAATCTTGGTGAATATCATGATTTGTATTTGATGACTGATGTATATTTACTGACTGATGTTTTTGAAAACTTTNCATAAAAAATCTTGGTGAATATCATGATTTGTATTTGATGACTGATGTATATTTACTGACTGATGTTTTTGAAAACTTTAGGGATATGTGTTTGAACTACTACGGATTAGACCCAGCATATTATCTGACTTTACCTAATTATTCTTGGAATGCCTTTTTATCACTGACAGGAGCGAGACTTCAACAAATCCATATAAAAGAAATGTATGAGATGATTGAAAATGGATTAAGGGGAGGAATGACACAGTGCTCCTTCAAGAAAGTGGAAGCAAATAATAAATACATGAATGAAGATTATGATAAATCTAAACCGTCATCATACATAAGTTATTTAGATGCTAATAATCTTTATGGATTAGCAATGTGTAAGAAACTGCCCTATGATGATTTTAAATGGTATTACGGTAGAATGGATGAAAAGAGAGTAATGAAATATAGTGATGATGATGACATAGGATATATATTGGAAGTTGATTTAGATTATCCAAAGGAACTTCATGATTTACATAAAGACTACCCATTAGCACCTGAAATCATGAGTATCAGTGAGAATATGCTTTCACAAGTCCAAAAGGATATACACAAATACTATTATGGAAAAGATGCCAGTGATGAANATTAGCACCTGAAATCATGAGTATCAGTGAGAATATGCTTTCACAAGTCCAAAAGGATATACACAAATACTATTATGGAAAAGATGCCAGTGATGAAAAAACAAATAAGTTAGTATTAAATGTTATGGATAAAAAGAAGTATGTTTTACATATATCAGCATTGAAGTTTTATTTACAGCATGGGTTAAGTCTTAGAAAAGTCCATAGGGCAATAAGTTTTAAACAAGCAAACTTCTTAAAACCATTCATTGAATTCAACACTGAAAAGAGAAAGAATGCCAAGAATGATTTTGAAAAAGATTTGTTTAAGTTAATGAATAATAGCGTATATGGCAAGACCATGGAAAATGTAAGAAAGCATGGTGATTATGAGTTAGTCAATACACCTGAACGCTTCCAAAAACTGGTGAATAAACCGCTATTCAAACACAGGCATATCATAAATGAAGACCTTGTTATCGTTGAAAAAGACAAACACACAGTAGAACTAAACAAACCTATCTATATGGGTATGTCTATTTTAGATTATTCTAAAATTCACATGTATTCGTTTTACTATGATGTTTTGAAAACAAAATATGATGATAAAATTAAGTTGGTATATACTGACACTGATAGTTATGTAATAAAAGTTGAGACTGATGACTTATATGAAGACTTGAAAGAAATTAATGAATACATGGATTTTAGTGATTATAATGTAGAACATCCAAACTATGATAAAACCAATAAGAAGGTATTAGGAAAATTCAAGGATGAAATGAACGGCAAAATAATTACTCACTTTATAGGATTGAAACCAAAGGCATATTGTTATAAAGTATATGGTGATGAGAAGGAACACAAGAAAAGTAAAGGAGTAGTAAAGCATAAAGTGAGCAATCAGTTAAGTTATAAAACTTATGAAGAGACATTGAATAGAAATTGCAAAGAAGAAGTCAGTTTTAACACCATCAGAAGTAAGAAC
>BGPT01001644.1:247166-257521 GCA_003297045.1 Symbiodinium sp. clade C Y103 | reverse complement strand
GGAAAAGGAAGGTGATGTGGCATTAACTCAGGAAGGTGAGGCGCGATATCGCAGGGTTTTGGGACAACTTGCCTGGGCTGCGTTGTCCAGAGCAGATCTCTGTTTTTATGTGTCTTTCCTTGCGCGCTACCAGTCAAAGCCAAGCGCTGCTTCTGAAGCTTGCTTGCGTGCTGTGCTGCGCTGGTTGCTGACGCGTCTGCATCGCGTGCAGGTTATGCCATCACCGGAGGNGGAAAAGGAAGGTGATGTGGCATTAACTCAGGAAGGTGAGGCGCGATATCGCAGGGTTTTGGGACAACTTGCCTGGGCTGCGTTGTCCAGAGCAGATCTTTGTTTTTATCTGTCTTTCCTTGCCCGCTACCAGTCCAAGCCAAGCGCTGCTTCTGAAGCTTGCTTGCGTGCTGTGCTGCGCTGGTTGCTGACGCGTCTGCACCGCGTGCAGGTTATGCCATCACCGGAGGGATCACCACCCGGAGAACCATGCGTGCTCATAGGATATTGCGATGCGTCATGGAATGTGTCATCAGTGTCGGGAGGAGTACTGATGTTCCGCGGGTGTTGTGTCAAAGTGTTTTCCAGAAAACAAGAAGTACCAGCGTTGAGTTCGGCAGAAGCTGAATTTTATTCTTTGGTGGAAAATTCAAAGGAACTAATCGCTGTAGCACTTCTTTTGGAGACAATCCTTGCAGGCATTGAGCTTGACGCCCTAGGCACACCGCTGAGGTTGACAGGATCTTATCCCTTGATCTTGCGGAATGACGCACAGGCCGCAATCTCAATAGCACAAATGCAAGGACTATTACGGAGGGTCCGGCACATAGAGTTGCGAGCTAAGTTTCTGCAATTTCTTGTGCAGAAGAAACGTTTGGTCCTCGAGCATGTGGAAGGCTTACTCAACCCTTCCGATGGTTTAACTAAGAGTTTCAAAACTGCTTTGATGTTACTCCATTTGGAAAAGGAAGTTGGTCTCATCCCTGGATTGAACGCTTCACAATTGTCTTGGATTCGCACTTGTTTGTCGGCATTGCACTCCGAAGAAGGGGAGTACGCGATTTCGTTTCGATTTTCTGGGTCGGAGCTGCATACCCCCAAATCCAGTGAAGTTTGAGGATTTTTCGATCTTTTTGCATGAACACAAGCTGTCCTGCTAAGGCACTTTGCTAAGGACTTTTGTTTTTGCTTGTGGAGAAACGGCATTTTGCTAAGGAATTCGCATCTTGGAATCCAGTTTGCTCTAGTTGAAGGNTTCGGACTGTTTTCTGCGTGGATCATCAGGTCGGATTTGGAAGATGTCTGTGTTCCGTCTTGAGGGTCTGCGACCTTTTGTGCGAGTCCTTTTGTACTCCTTGGAGAGTTTTGCTTTTCGTCGTTTTCTTCGGTACGTCTTTGTCTCTCTTTTCACTGTGGACATTGTTGGACGATGTTGAACAGAACAGTTTCGCTTTGGAAATTCCCATGTCTAACTGTAACAGGTAGTAGGTGCACATGGTGCGCAACATGCTGACACATACTCACGTTGCAGTTGCAGTGAACATGTTGAAACTCCTCCTGAAAGGAGGATGAAAACCTTATTCTCAAAAACAAAAATTTTTGGCTTGGCCAAAAATTAGCAACGTGTGTTTTGCAATGAAGTATGCAAATCGGAACTCTTGCGCTTTATCCCTTTTTTGGGATTAGGTTTTTCAAACTTGAACATTGTTTGAAACACCAGTTTTGCTTGGACGTGTGAACAGTGTAGTATCTGTTCTTATGACGTGGATGTCGGTGAAGTCTTTCACGATGAACAGTGAAGTATCTGTTCTTATCTTGAACTGTCAATAGCAGAACAGTGTAGTATCTGTTCTTTGATTTTCACTCTTGCATGTTGTCATGTTGAACATGATCAACTTTTTGAACCATGCAATTTTTGGTTTAAGGGAGGGAGTGGTGGGTTTCCTCTTTGTTCACCGGAGTTGAAGAGCAATGGGGGATATCATTTAGAGCCTGTTTGGTTTATCTGATGTCTGCTTCATCGACTGGGTTTTCTGGATGTGATATGGATGACAATCCATTTGCCGACAATGGTCTGGAAGAGGCACGGATGTTGGCTGCATTGGAGAACCAAGCTTTAGCGGTGGAACATGAGAGTAGTCTTCGACTGGAAGAACAGATTGCTGCTGAGAGTGGTCTGGGCCATGTTGACGAGAATTTTTCTGTTTCGGGAGGTGATGCAGGTTCACGGATTACGTTTTCTGGTTTTCCTTCTGAAGTGCAATCACAAGTTGCACCTGCACTCAGTCATTCACAATTTGCTGCTGTGATCGAAGGGTACAGGTCTGACAATGTGTTTGGCTTAGCTCGTGCAGGACTTCAGAATGATGGCATTAAGCATTTCTGGGAAACAGGATTCTGGAACGACTTCATGGACCCCAACAAGACTTTTCTCAGTGGTTTTGACAGTACTTTCAAGCGGCCCGTGGACCCTGTTGGTGAACCAATGGAATTTGTTGACAAGGATGCTGCTGGAAGCTCTGAGCAGAGACCCAAACGTATTAAACAAACTGCAACGTTCATGGACCATGTTAAGGACATGTCAGTTGTGAGTTGGAAAGATCAGCGAGATGCAGAGTGGCAGACTGCAGTCTTTCGATGGCATGCCATGTTGGGCACCTGGTCTCCGACTGTCAGGATAGTTGAGCAGATGTTTTGTCTTGATGGCTTTTCAGCACAAGCACAGTTGCTGGTTGACATCTTTTACAACAGGGCACCTTCAACTATCATGAAACGTTGTAGAAGTATGGCTAGGATGACAAATTATTTCATCGACCGTGGACGCCGTTTTCCTTGTGATGAGTCGCAAGTCTATGAGTTCATGTGCGTGGAGCGTGAGGGCGGGGCACCATCTTCACGACTGAAAGGATATTTAGAAGCTATCACTTTCTGCAGACATGTGCTTGGGGTTACAGAGTTCGATGAATCCACAGTCAGCCGCAGATGTCAGGGTGTCGCTGCCTTAGACGTGCATCACAAGAGTTTGCAAGCAGAGCCACTGTCTGTGAGACAATTGGAAGTTTTGCGCAAGATTCTTTTTGAAGATACTGAGATATGGAACCGTGCATTCGCTGGTATGCTTTTATTCTGTGTATACGCTCGGTCACGTTGGAGTGACGCCCAACACGGTGAGAAGCTCATCGAGGACATGGACGAGTCTGGAGCTTGTGCGTATATCGAAGTTGCCACAGGTGTTCACAAGACAGCCAAAGCTTTGCAACTTAGGCATGTGTACTTACCTTTAGTTGCTCCTTGTGTAGGGGTAGTCGCAGGCAACTGGGGTGCAGCATGGTGTGCATGTCGGAAAGAACTTGGCATTCATGACATGAAACAGTTCCCACTCATGCCTGCACCTGACTCTCAGCATGCACCTACGGTTCGGCCCTTATCTTCTACAGAAGCTGGCAGTTGGATGCGTGATTTGCTTCAGATCAATCATGAAGACAAAAGTGTGAGATATTCATCGCATTCTCTGAAATCCACTTGTCTCAGCTATGCAGCCAAAAGAGGATGTTCATTCGAGGACCGCCTCAGCCTTGGATATCACACACAGCATCTCAAGATGGCACTAGTGCATTCCAGAGACGGGTCGTCTCGTCCACTCAGAGTGCTGGAGTCCATCTTGAAGGAAATCAGAACAAAGGTATTCAACCCAAACGATACCCGCAGCGGGACGCTCAGTAACCTGCCAGACTTGCATTCAGATGTCAAAGACATTCCTAATGCTGACTCGGTAGGAAGTTTTGAGCTTGTGTCACCTTTGAATTCAGCGCGTTGCCAGAAAGTTGATGCCAGTGATGAACAACAGTTGGAAGAAGCCGAGTTGAGTGATCACGCCACAACAGGATCAGAAACTGAGTCCGACGTGGAAACTACAGTCAGGCCCAGAGTGTCGTACAGAGATACTGAAGCGCCTGAAGGGACTAGACTGCATCAACATATCAAACTCAAGACGCTGCACTTGATGAAACTTGAAAACAGAGTTGTCTTCTTGTGTGGCCGTAAGACCAGTAGCATGTATCAAGTTGCACAGCCGCGTCACCCTTTTGACACGCCGAAGTGCCGTCAATGCTTTCGTGCGAAGCTCGACTGATGTGGGTGAGTGAAAAGGTTTTGTCGATCGGCAGAAGTTTTCTGTTTTCATTTATCATGTAAATTTCCCGCTGTATCGGCCAATTGATTGCTAGAAAATGGGGTAGGCAACTCCAAGGGGGGCCCCCCCCCCCAGGCTTAGGTTGCCTGGGCCATTTTGTTGCAATTTTGTGGGGCCGAACCCAACAGTAAATTTGCGAACTTGTCAGATTTCAGAACATTTTTGAAAGCATCAATGATTTTCTCCGATGTCATTTCACGCATTTGTGTTTTAGAGTTGCTTGTGCTTTGAATGCAGAAACTGAATCAATGCAGGATGTCAGTTTTGAGTGCATTGCATTTGACACAAACTCAGACTTGTCAGCGTGTGCCACATTCAGAGATGTCCACACCGAAGACAAGAGAGAGGATCAAGTGAGGCGACCAGCTTACCTCAAAGACTTGCAAAACATCAGATGTCACATTCTTTACATGAGTGAGTGGAAGCACTGCATTTGTTGAATCCACTTCATGTGCAGAGATGTGCATAACAATTTTCTCAAATGAGTAGCGTGGACTCATCTGCGAGTGGGGGTTATCAAACCTTGAAAGCAGATGTTAGGACGTTACATCAAATGTTTTGCGCATATGTAAAATTTTTAATGACGCACTTGACATGTGGAGACATGACATATTGGTACTTGAAGGGCTGACCGGTTAGAACCAGTGCGATGGCTCTGGTAGACTCCGAAGCTGCCTTTGCAAGCCATTGCAATGCGATTGACAAGAGCATGGAGCTCCACATGTTGTGCGTTTCAGCTGAACTGACAACTTTCATGAGGTTAGCATTTGCTATTGGAACCCCACAGACGCCACCTAGCGAAGATGCATTCAGGACATTTGCAACGGAACTCAATGGTGGCATAGAGCCTTCAATCACGATGATGTCATTGCTGCGCAGGCTTCACTTTGAGGCTGTTACAATGGTAGTAGCCCATCTGAAAACCAATGTGGCTGTAGATGCAAGTGCAGAAGGAGTGAGGAAGTTACCACCAGTTGAGAAGGTGGCACGGCTACAGGAACAACAGGCCCGTCTCAAGGGAATTACAATCCGAGGAGAGTTGCAACCGTCGTACTCTCTTATCGACATTGTGGCAGGGATCTATGAGACCGGCTCCATTGTGTGGGTGGCGCCAAGTCGTTGTACAAAGCGTGATTCTGAGGTACAACAGAGTTTGAAAGAGAAGCCAACTACGTTGACAGTTGAGCAGCAGACCTTGCGACTTTCAGCTGGGGAGCCGAAGATTCAAGCTGACACCGCCAATGAGTTGCTCATGCAGTGGGCGATGCAACGCCGTGGATTGGCGTTCGACCAGTGCAAGTTGATGTCGAATGATGTTCACGACAAATGGATTCAAACCTTGTTGACCCAGTTGACTCGTGAATCGCCGCCTGGATATGCAAAGGTGCGCATGGAACAGATCCTTCGTGCTGACAAGGAATTGTTCACAGTTATGGCACAAGAACACAGTGGACCTTTTGTCAATGGACCAAAGGGGGAGTTACCTTTGGATCTACTCATGCTCCGCCTCATCCATGATCCCAGGATCAACATGCATTTGCTGCCTTTGCCCAACAGTGCAGCTCGAGCCTCAACAAGTGCTTCGGTTGATGAAGGAGCACCCCGAGCCACAGCTGCTGCAAACCCGCGTCCAAAGAAGAGGCCCAAAGGCTCTGCAAAAGCGAAAGCTCAGTGTCCTGACGAGCTCAAGGGCTACGATCAGTTTGATGACAAGCGCAATCCAATCTGTTGGGCATTCAACATGAGTAAGGGCTGTTCTGAGGAGACGAAAGATGGTCGTTGTCGGAAAGGGATGCATGTGTGCATTCGATGCAAGCGCAACAATCACAGCTTAGTCACATGTCGAGTGAAGAAGGGCTGACTTAAGGTGAAGAGACGTGGTATCAGAGCAGTTTCACACAATGCAACAAGCGTTGACAACAGCGGTGGCGACACCTATGCTGATACAATTTCACCTATGCCTTCCTCAAATGTGGCAAGCAGCAGTGGAGACACAGTTGGCTAAGTCATGAGTGACTCTGTTTCATCACATGCGGCTTCTTCGACTGTCAAAGACTCCTTTGAAGCCAACCCTCCGCCGAAAGTCGGGGGCAAGACTTTTGCTGGTGTTAACCTACATGAGGTTATGGTGCTGGAGATTTTTGCTGGCACAGCTCGTCTTACCCGAGCCATTCGGGATGCTGGGATGAGCGCAATGGCTGTTGACAAAGACAACAAGCGAGCTCAGAGCGTTCACATAGCCAACTATGACCTGAACGATCCAGATCAATTGGCTGCTCTTTGTGACTTCATCAGGAAACATCAGCATCTCATTTTATGGGCGCATTTTGCGCCTTCTTGTGGCACTGCATCGAGAGCGCGTGGCCGGCCGTTGCCGAAACTTGCGAGGCTTGGTGTCAAAGTGCCACAACCACTGCGAAGTGACAGACAACCTCTTGGTCTAGATGGACTCACAGGCCATGACAAAATGAAAGCTGAGACTGCAAATATCACATATGACAGTACATGTGATCTTATTTATTTGTGCGAATCTCTGGGCATTGCAGTTTCTTTGGAAAACCCGGAAAACTCAATTTTTTGGAAAGTCCCATCAGTTGTGACGCTCTTGCAAACGCTACAGGGATATATGACTCTCTTTGACAACTGCTGCCACGGGGGGTCCAGGAAAAAGGGCACAGCTTGGTGGGCTACGGTTGACTGGTTTCAATCTCTTTCAGCGAGATGGGATGGTTCTCATTTTCATGAGAAATGGAATGCAGACATTGTGGATGGCAAGGTAGTCTTCCCAACACACTTGGAAGCAGCATATCCAATTTTACTTTGCAGCAGATTGGCCTCCATTGCCAAACTGAAAGCTCTGGAGATGGGCGCCATTGAGGTACACAACTTGGAGCAACAAACAGCCCATTGCCCATCCTCACAACATCGCATTTTATTGGACATGCTGCCACGTGGCCGGAAATTTAAACCACTGGTTTCTGAGTATGGTGGCTACGAATCATGGGCCATAGCCGTCCCAAATGGCCCATCTGATGCTCAGTTTTTACAACCTTTTGCAAAGGGATCCAAGATTGTACATCGACGGTATCAGCAGGGGTTGTTTCGGGTCGATGATGTTGATACAGCCAATGGCAAGCAGGAGGAGATCAAAGTGCACGCCTCTTGCCAAGCACCCCATGATGCCTATGAGATTGTCAGTGTTGGCATACCGAGGGAACCACATGATTTCTTGCGACAGGCCATAAATGCAGGGCATCCGAGAAGCATCGCAATACATTTGTCAACAATGGTGCAACAAGTTCTTAGGGAAAATTTTGGAAAGGACGATTACAGTTTGACAAAAGAGCGTGCTAAATTTCTTTGGAAGTGGAGTAATCGAGCAAAAGAGTTGGCTGCAGAGGAGGCTGAACTTCACATGAACATGGCACCTCATTTACGACACTTGCTGCAGGGGAAACGTCTACTTCTTTTGAAGGAAGTTTTACATGAGCTGGATTATCCCGATAAGGAGCTTGTGAATGAAATCATTTCTGGTTTTACATTGCATGGTTGGATGACTGAGTCCAATGTTTTTCCAAAAGAGACGAAGCGACCTGAGTACAGCTTGGAGATGATACGGAGCATGGCAAAGGGACTCAATCAGATGATCTTTGCTCAGGTCAAAAGCACTGAGGACAACGAACTCTCGCGTGCAACGTGGACAAACACCTTGGAGGAAATTGACAAACAGTGGGTTTGGCGGGACGTCACAAGTGACGTGTCCGATGTTGTTTTGGCGAAACGCTTTGGTTTACAACACAAAAAAGCCAAGGTACGAGTTATTGACGATTGTTCCATTGGAGGATACAACAAAGCATATGGAACAAAGGAGAAGTTGAGGGTACATGCCATTGACCAATTGGCTGCATACCTCAGTTGGCTCTGCACTGAAATGCCCGACGACCTCGATGATGAGGTGGTTGGCCGTACCTACGACTTGCGCAGCGCTTACAAACAGTTTGGGGTGAGCAAGGAGACCCGAGATGTGCTGCGGCTTTTGGTTTGGGACATTGAGCAGGGAAAACCTTGCCTACTGGGACTCAATGCACTACCTTTCGGTGCATCAGGATCCGTTAGTGCATTTCTGCGGATAAGCATGGCTTTATGGTACGTTGGAACAGTTGGCTTGAGACTTTGTTGGACAGTTTTCTATGATGATTTTACTGTTATATGCAAGAGACGCATGAGCCACGGCACGTCGGTGGCTGCCGAAGCGCTGTTCGACCTCTTTGGCATGTGGTATGCCAAGGAGGGGTCAAAGGCTGTTGAGTTTGACAGTCAAGTCAAGACACTAGGACTTTTGGTCAAGCTGGGCAACGTCAAACAAGGTTTTTTGGTTGGTCACACAGATGAACGACGGGAGGAACTTAGAGAAGCACTAGCGGATGTGTTGAACAGCCGCAAGCTGGAGCCTAAGCAGGCGGAAAGACTGAGGGGGCGCATGCAATGGTTTGAAGGATACGCATTCGGGAGGATTGCACAACACAGCATCAAAGTGCTTGGCGACGTTGCATGCCGCAATGAAAAAGTTGTTACTTTGTCAGAAGTTGAACTCAATGCTATAAATTTTCTTTTGACCCGAGTTTCAGAAGCTGGAGCTTTGCGCATAAATCCTACTTGCTTGGACACCTTCATCGTTTTCACAGATGGAGCATGCGAAGGAGAGTTGCAGAAGACGGGAAGTGTTGGAGGGGTGCTTGTGGACCACAACGGTCATTGTGTACAACATTTTTCTTCTGAGGTACCTTTTGACTTCATGCAAGTAGCTTTGAAAGACTGAGACAACCCAATATACGAATTGGAGTTGTTACCCATTTTCCTTGCAATTTTCCTCTGGGGAGCTGTGCTGAAATCTTCCCACGTTGTCTTTTATTTGGACAATGATGCAGCAAGGGCTGCGGTATGCAAAGGATATGGGGCCACGAGAGTAGGCCAGAAAATTGTACAATGCATAATGCTCAATGAGTGCAGCCTGGAGATGAAGAGCTGATACGCACGGGTACCGACCTTTTCGAACATAGCTGACGGACCGAGTCGCTTTGACTGTCACGAGGTGGAACAGTTGGGTTCACAAAAGAGAGAGGTAGACTGGAAAACATTTCTAGAGAACCTCGTCTCTTGATAGGTGTGCATCTTCTAATGGGGAGAGCACGGGCACACCGAATCATCCCCAACTGCTTGTGGTGAAAAGGTCCGAGTGTTCTCTCCAGTGTGCTGCATTTTTCCGTTGTGCATCATTTTAATNAGAGCACGGGCACACCGAATCATCCCCAACTGCTTGTGGTGAAAAGGTCCGAGTGTTCTCTCCAGTGTGCTGCATTTTTCCGTTGTGCATCATTTTAATTTTCTGGCGAGCTTTTCGAATTTTTACGACGGCGAATTTTTCCACGGAAATTCATTTGGCGAGTTTCGAGCGTACGATCGGAAATGCACGTTGCGTTTTGAAAACGGAATAAGTNTCGAATTTTTACGACGGCGAATTTTTCCACGGAAATTCATTTGGCGAGTTTCGAGCGTACGATCGGAAATGCACGTTGCGTTTTGAAAACGGAATAAGTTGAAACTCCTCCTGAAAGGAGGATGAAAACCTTACTCTCAAAAACAAAAATGTTTGGCTTGGCCAAAAATTAGCAACGTGTGTTTTGCAATGAAGTATGCAAATCGGAACTCTTGCGCTTTATCCCTGTTTTGGGATTAGGTTTTTCAAACTTGAACATTGTTTGAAACACCAGTTTTGCTTGGACGTGTGAACAGTGTAGTATCTGTTCTTATGACGTGGATGTCGGTGAAGTCTTTCACGATGAACAGTGAAGTATCTGTTCTTATCTTGGACTGTCAATTGCAGAACAGTGTAGTATCTGTTCTTTGATTTTCACTCTTGCATGTTGTCATGTTGAACATGATCAACTTTTTGAACCATGCAATTTTTGGTTGAAGGGAGGGAGTGGTGGGTTTCCTCTTTGTTCACCGGAGTTGAAGACCCGCCCTAAACCTAACGTTTTTCCCCCCCTGTTTTTGCCTAGCCCAATGCCTAAGAGCACGGGCACACCGAATCATCCCCAACTGCTTGTGGTGAAAAGGTCCGAGTGTTCTCTCCAGTGTGCTGCATTTTTCCGTTGTGCATCATTTTAAT
>BGPT01001644.1:227174-240376 GCA_003297045.1 Symbiodinium sp. clade C Y103 | reverse complement strand
CTGGAAACTCTTTTCAGTCTGGAAAACCCCACATAAAGAGTTTGTTTGCTTTTTCGCATCTTGCCGCAGCAAGAAACATTTTTGGCAGCACCGATGTGCAAAGCACAGGCATGGCTGCTCTAGCGAAATGAACCGTTGCCGGACTCCAGTCCACTGCGACCGCAAAAAGCCCAGGCTTTCGTTCTCCTCTTCTCAGGTGTTTTTCATATGATGTTCACAACGTGCGTTCACCTGCTGAATTTTGCAAACTTGTGTTGGATACGCAGACAGTCAATCCCAAGTAGGTATCCGTGTTTGTTGCATGGTTTTTGACGCGTATATACCGGTGAAATCCGGTGAAAGACGTATGCACTCCCAAGTAGGTGTCCGTGTTTGTTGCATGGTTTTTGACGCGTATATACCGGTGAAATCCGGTGAAAGACGTATGCAGATGGTGGACATATTGGTGTATGAGCAGAATGCTACCGCCTCCTTGCAGCAACTGAGTGCTCTTGTGCTGCGGAAATGTCTGCACATATCGAGACCACGATTGACCAAACAAAACAAATCAAAGTAAGTCAATATATTCGCTCATCCATCACCCCATGCAATTTTATTTGCGAATTGTTCAACAACAGAATTGCGAAGCAAACCAGTTTCGAACAAATGATTCTGCTAAATGTTCGATTTCTACAAGGGCGATCTCTTTCACAGAAGGTTGTTCTTTTGGGATATTTTTTGGGTTCTGTGGGAATGCGGCTTCAATTGGAGCCATGTTTCGCTTCGGGCTGCTCCTGCTGATCCGAAGCTGCTTAGCAGGGTCAGCCTTCCACAACCGCGCTGAACTTCGGGCTGCCGTCGTTGCTTGGGAAACTGAATATGACACTGGGACCTTTCCAGAGAACTGGCAGCCCGGGTAGGTGGGGTCTTTGTCTCGGATGTATTACACTTAAAAGGCGTGTTGGTTTTGCCTTTCAGAAAGTGAGTTGTACATTCCAAGAAAAGGATACATTTTGACTGCCAATGAAAATAGATTGGGTTTTGACTGCCCCTGGCGAGTTGTTGGGCACCCCAACCACTTCTTGTGGTTGGCCCACAATATCATGCGCCGTTGTGCTTCAACATGCCTAAGGACAGGGCCGGTTTGATCTCGACCTATGGCCGAATTGCAGACTGGGATGTCTCGAAAGTGACCGACATGACGCGGTTATTCTATCAGCTGAGGTCGTTTGATGAAAAGATAGGGTCCTGGAACACATCGGCTGTCAAGGACATGAGCCGAATGTTCTTCCAAACAAATTCTTTCAACCAACCAATTGGAAGCTGGGACACTTCGGCCGTCACCAACATGGGATCTATGTTCTACAATGCCAAGTCCTTCAACCAATCGATTGAATCCTGGGAAACTTCGGCGGTGACTGACATGAGAGCTATGTTCTATAGCGCCAAGTCTTTCAACCAACCCATTGGAAGCTGGNTTCAACCAATCGATTGAATCCTGGGAAACTTCGGCGGTGACTGACATGAGAGCTATGTTCTATAGCGCCAAGTCTTTCAACCAACCCATTGGAAGCTGGAACACTTCAGCCGCGACCGACATGGGATCTATGTTCTACGACGCCGAGTCTTTCAACCAACCCATTGGAAGCTGGGACACTTCGGCCGTGACCAACATGGGATCTATGTTCTACAACGCCGAGTCTTTCAACCAACCCATTGGAAGTTGGGACACTTCGGCCGCGACCGACATGGGATCTATGTTCTACTGGGCCAGGTCTTTCAACCAACCCATTGGAAGCTGGGACACTTCTGCCGTCACCAACATGGGATCTATGTTCTACAATGCCCAGTNTTCAACCAATCGATTGAATCCTGGGAAACTTCGGCGGTGACTGACATGAGAGCTATGTTCTATAGCGCCAAGTCTTTCAACCAACCCATTGGAAGCTGGGACACTTCGGCCGCGACCGACATGGGATCTATGTTCTACGACGCCGAGTCTTTCAACCAACCCATTGGAAGCTGGGACACATCGGCCGTGACCAACTTGGGATCTATGTTCTACAACGCCGAGTCTTTCAACCAACCCATTGGAAGTTGGGACACTTCGGCCGCGACCGACATGGGATACATGTTCTTCTGGGCCAGGTCTTTCAACCAACCCATTGGAAGCTGGGACACTTCGGCCGTGACTGACATGGGATCTATGTTCTACAACGCCGAGTCTTTCAACCAACCCATTGGAAGCTGGGACACTTCTGCCGTCACCAACATGGGATCTATGTTCTACAACGCCCAGTGTTTCAACCAACCCATTGGAAGCTGGGACACTTCGGCCGTGACCAACATGGGAGCTATGTTCTACAACGCCGAGTCTTTCAACCAACCCATTGGAAGTTGGGACACTTCGGCCGCGACCGACATGGGATACATGTTCTACTGGGCCAGGTCTTTCAACCAACCCATTGGAAGCTGGGACACTTCTGCCGTCACCAACATGGGATCTATGTTCTACAATGCCCAGTCCTTCAACCAATCGATTGAATCCTGGGAAATTTCGGCGGTGACTGTCATGAGAGCTATGTTCTGTAGCGCCAAGTCTTTCAACCAACCCATTGGAAGCTGGGACATTTCGGCCGTGACCAACTTGGGATCTATGTTCTACAACGCCGAGTCTTTCAACCAACCCATTGGAAGCTGGGACACTTCGGCCGTGACCAACATGGGATCTATGTTCTACAACGCCGAGTCTTTCAACCAGCCCATTGGAAGTTGGGACACTTCGGCCGCGACCGACATGGGATCTATGTTCTACAACGCCCAGTCTTTCAACCAACCCATTGGAAGCTGGGACACTTCGGCCGTGACCAACTTGGGATCTATGTTCTACAACGCCCAGTCTTTCAACCAACCCATTGGAAGCTGGGACACTTCGGCCGTGACCAACTTGGGATCTATGTTCTACAANACGCCCAGTCTTTCAACCAACCCATTGGAAGCTGGGACACTTCGGCCGTGACCAACTTGGGATCTATGTTCTACAACGCCCAGTCTTTCAACCAGCCGATTGGAAGCTGGGACACATCGCAGGTGACCAACATGAGCTTTATGTTCTTCCATGCCAAGGCTTTTGAGCAATCGGTTGGTTTGTGGACCATTTGTTTCTTGACCAGTTGCTGGGCAGCAGTTGAAACTGGAGCCCAATCTTGGGGCATCTTGGGGCCTAGGATTCCACACACCATAGTGCCTCACTAAATCTCACTAAGGGGTCCACCATGCTCCAGGTATCCAGGTACGACGCAGTAACTTGGTCGCCCAAGAAAACATCCAAGAGAGTGGCTTTCTGATGTTTTCTTCCTCGCATTATAAATCTATCAAACCCATGGACAGCCTCATATGGGGCCATCTCCATTCCATGTGGCCCGAGCTGTGGGCTCATGAGCTCATGGGCTCAAGGGCTCAAGGGACTCACAAATCTTGAAATCAAAGGCACCATTCTAAAAGTCCGGGCAGGGTTCCTGATACTCTAGTAGAATTAGAGGAAGCCACAGCGCTTTGAAGTACTGCGCTGCTAGCCATGGCGTCCTTACGTGTCTCTCCTCAAAATGAAATTTGGCGTGAAATTTGGCAAGTCAACTTCAATATTAATATATTTGCGAAATGCCTCATCATTCGTGGTCATTAAGCTCAGAGAAACTCCCCAGTGATCAAATTCCAGTCGTTGGCCGAGGTCGTTCTCAGATGTTTGGAGGGTCCAGTGCTTCCTCAGTGCCACCTTGTACCGCAGGGAGGGCACCTGGCAAGAACAACCTCATGTGTGTGAATTGTGTGGCGCGGGGCAATACTCAGATGGTGACAGCTGTCAAGAGTGCCCTGCAGGCGGGACCACAAACATAAGTCACGTCAAGGAAATCCATGGATTTGAGGTATATGTATGACATGTGGAGACTACAGATCAAACCTTCTACGATTCCTCGCAGTTTTCATGAACAGCTAAAATTCTCAAGCGTATTGGAGATGTTTGCCCTGGTTAGGAATCTCTCTCAGCCACAGGTTCTGTTCCCTCACAAGACCGTTCCACATGCAATGAGTGCCCTGCTCTCCATTATTCTTTCATTGGTATGGACGCGTGCATTGCCTGCCACTTGCCATTGGTTGCGGTGGACGGCGGTTGTGTTTCTCGGCGCAGCGTCTTCCCCCAACAGAAAATTCACCAGGACCGCGGGTTTAGCTGTGCTGGTGGAGGTTCCAGACACCTGCGCAGTGCTTTGTGGCTTGCACTTGGGTCCGGAGGGTTCCAATAACCCTGCACAGTTTCAGGATTTCTGCGTTCATGAAAATCATTCAAAAAAGAATTTACTTCTTCATTTGACAAGGTCAAGATGATTTCGGAGCTTCCCCAGATTTCTGAATGTGTCTCTTTGACTACCGAGGTTTGGTGGCACTTGCCTTTGCTGACCCTGGGCTTTGCAGGCTTGGTGGTCGCCTGTGGCTTGGTGTATTCGTGTATTCGATTGCGAAGGGCCAAACAGGCTGAGAAGACCATGGAGGAACTCTACCAAGAGCTGTGGGATGCTGGGTCTGAATCGGACCTCGGAAGTTGTGTTTTTGGATAAAAATCTCAATTCGCAGCAGTTGGAGAGCTAGAAAACCACCATGAAGGCCAGACGCCAGACCAGTGACCAGAGTACAACGCTATATGCCTTCTGCATTAGCATTCTTGCCTGAGAATCTAATGTGTTGCTCTGAATGCATCGAATCATAAATATTGGGAGGTTAAGAGGCAGAGCGATGCGTGAGAGCGATGGGTGGAGTTGCTTGAGGATATGCTGCTGAAATTTAGGTGACCTGGTGGATTGGTTGCTATCTCTTTCTCTCTTCCTCTGTTTTCTCTTACACATAGGTCACCTGCTTGTTTGTTTTCTTGAGTCCTTGAAACTTAGGTGACCTGGTGGATTGGTTGGTTGGTTGTTTGCTTGCTCGCTTGCTTGCTTTCTTTCTTTCTTTCTTTCTTTCTTTCTTTCCCTTATCTTACACAGAGGTCACATGCTAGCTTCCTGTGGTGCCACGTTTGGGTCCTTGCTTGTTTCCCACCATGTTTTGCCATCAACGGAGTCTCCGCCCGGCTTCTTGCCGCGATGGTGCTGAGGATGAGAAACCCATCACTGTGCCTGCCTATACCCAGAGACTGCATAGGTTTGGGATGAAAAAATCCAAGATAGAGGAAGACATTTCAGCCATGCGTGCCCTACAGAGTCGAAGAGCCGGCGTTGGGGTGCCAAGAGGGAGCAAGGGCCGGTTTCAGTGGTCATCTTGGCATCCATGATGTACCTGTAGCTAACTGGTCCAAGGATGTCTAGTTCAAGGGCTGAAGATGCACGACTATTGTATCCTCTGAACTCCCAAAGTGATTACAAACGCATCTTATGGAGGTGGATGTTGGGTTAAATTTGGGGTGATCCGTCTATCGCTGCCTAGGTGAGCCTGGTCTACCTTCTCTCAGCTGAGTTTACCAAGCTGGCCACAGAACGTACGGGCACGGAGGACCCCACCTTCATTGAAGCTTGGCTTTTGGCTAAGTTGCCTCTGCGCTGGTTGTCACTACCATCTCCAGTTTGGTGATTTCTCAAACACTCTCCCAAACCAACCAAAGTTTTAGTCGTTTTTTGGCATCGATTCTTTAGCAATGTTGGGCACCGATGGGGAGTCCGCCCCAGGCAACTTGAGGGGGTCACTGGTAGAGGAGTCCTTAAGATTACTGACTAGGGCCACTAGGGGATTGGAGCCCGAGGGATTGAGAGGTTTCCTTTTTCGTTTCTGTCGATTTCTATTCATGTTTGAGATTAAAATAGGACAAAATATGTTTGTTCTTAGGATTTCTTCCATCTGATCAAGGAATTCTGACTTGATGGTGAGAGCGTGAAAAGCAATGGCCTAGCACCAGACGCCCCCTGAGCCAAGGCTATGCCACGATAATAGAGCCCCATGGCAACAACTTATATAACAGGAATCAAATGCCCACCAAGCTGTTCCAGTCTTGGAACAACTTGTCACTCCAAATCCCCATCCTGCGAATCGAATGCCCACATCAGCTAAACTGACATCCGTGACTTGTGGAGACACGTGAAGGCTAAAGACCTTCTCTTCTGTGAACGAGGTCCGCTAGAATGTCCAGCCTCCAGTTTTTGAGCGAACCACGGATCCAACCCAGACGCCAGTGATGTCGGGCGGGGGGTCGCTTGTACCTCCAGTTTTGGGTCGCTTGTACCTCCAAATTTGTGTCGCTTGTAACTCCGAACTTGGGATGCATGACATCATCATCATNCCCCCACCCCCCAAGCCCCCTAATTATAACCCCTGAAGGTAGCTACGAGGTACAAGTGACCCAGAATCGGAGTCGTAAGTGACCCCTCGGAGTCGCAAGTGACCGCGAGTCGCAAGTGACCCAATTTCGGAGTCGCAAGTGACCCCATTGCCTTGCCTCCCTTTCCCATTCAAAATCCTCTAAGGACATGAAGAATGGCTTCTGGCTATCCGAAGACCCCATTGGTCGCGAAATCATTTGTCCTCGGGACGGTCGCGCAGGCTGCGCTTTGGTCGACTGGATCCCTCGGGATGAACGGAGGGAGCAGACGCACTTCATGTCCTGGACCTGGAAATATTCACTGCAACAGGTGCAAAGGGCAGGGCGCTTGATATGTTTAGGGTCGTTTATCAAATGCCGCTTGCGAAGGTATTTTACATACGTCCATATTGCGCCAGAGTGTTCTTCAAGAAAGTTCACACAAAAGTGGTCTTAGTGTCCTACAAGAGTTTCTTGGAAGCGCGTCGGTGGAATGTGCCAGAAGAGTGCCCCATGATAGTACCATACAAGAGTGTTCAATCTTGTTTTCTGAAAACTTCTTTGGTTTCTGTCGTTTTTTGGCGTGGAGCGGCGTCTCTGGCTTTTGTGGTTTGTGCGGATTTTGTTTCTTCAGCAAGGGGCAAGTTGAACAGCAATGATATGAACGACGGCGGCAACTAGCAATGAACAAGAGGCAAAACGTTCACCTCAGTTCACCTATAAACTGGATGCCATGGGGGAAGAGCCCTCAACCCCCGTCAAGCTTGATTGACCAGAGCAACGACAACAACAACAACAACAACAACAACAACAACACCAACAGCAACAGCAACAGCAACAGCAACAGCAACAGCAACAGCAAGAGCAACAAGAGCAGCAAGAGCAGCAAGAGCAGCCAGAGCAACAACAGCAGCAAGAGCAACAAGAGCAGCAACAGCAGCAGCAGCAACAGCAGCAACAGCAGCAACAGCAGCAACAGCAGCAACAGCAGCAGCAACGACGACAAAGACAAAGACGAAGACAAAGACAAAGACAAAGTCAAAGACAAAGACAATGGCAAAGACAAAGACAAAGACAACAACAGCGACAATGACGATGACGACGACAAACAACAACGCAAAAACACTCCACCCCCGTCCAACTCATTCGATGCGAAATGGAAGGTGTGAGCTCCAAAATGCTGCAATATGTTAGGTAAAATAGCTCCCGGACCCACTGGTTTTTTCAATAAAGAAACAAGATTACTTGCCTTCTGGCCTTTTTATCCAGGGTTTTATGTCTTGTTTGGGACAGTCAATGAGTTTTTCTGAAACAGGGTCATTGTGGTAACCAGTGACCTTTCCTTCTGGCATTGATGACTCAGGCTACAGATGTTTGTGGTCACTTGTTGATTTGCCCCGCATCTATTTGCCCCCTTTTTTCAACCGTAGATGTACCGGTCTCGCACTCTTGGTACTTCCTACCCTACATGTCTTCCCAGAGCGTTTCAGGTTCAGAGTGCCTTGAATATGTTTCAGAGCACAGCTAGTCCGACTTCAGATGTTTTTTTCTTCATGTGTTTCTTCGTGAACAACCAATTTCGGATAATTGTGGAAGAGTCGAGCACTGGCAGCGACAATCTGGAAGATGTGTTCGAGGGCAATTTGAAACGCATTGGACGCATGGTGGCCATTTTGGATAGCTGGGATCAGCCCGTGTATCTGAGCCGAGCGTGGACGGTCTACGAGCAGTTTGTGGCCTCCACCATGCAGATTCAGGTGCTGCAACACTGTGTCGGAAAGCTGTTGAAACCCACTGATGTCCGCAGATTGCACATGTATTTCGCGTACTTTTACTTTAGTTTGGTGTTTCTAATGAAAGCTACTGTAACTACAGTACGTACTGTAGCTGAGTTTCCTTTGCTTCAGCCAGCTCGGGTCACCTGAGACCGATTGAGTGATGTTTCACTGTTGACACCCCACCACTACCGCCCCCTATTATCATCTATCATCATCAATAGTGTCATCATTGCGCTCTGAGTAACATCATCAGCAGCAGTTAATGTTCGGCACACTTTCCAGAATCACACCTTGCTCTGCAGCTGCTTCTTTTCTGCGCAAGTCTAAGAAAACAATTTCAGCTCGAGTTTCTTCTTGCTTTAGCAAGCCTCTGAGGCGAACACAATGAGTATTCATGTCTTATTCATGCCTTAACCCCCCCGAGGGTAAGGTCCCGAGGTGGGAGAAGCTTGTGATCTGATAGGCGTGGGGCCAATTCTCCCTAGGGCAGCTTTTCTACAATTAGATTGTAGATGTGGAACAGATTTCCAAAGCCTTCACTGGTTCCCGATTTGCAGCTATGTTGTGTCTATGCTGGGCTGGGTTGGGTCCATTTTGGGTCAAGTAGGGCTTCTGGTGTGCCCCGGAAAAACGTATGTTGAGGCATGTTTTGACCATGTCGAGGCTATCAACTGTTGCTCCGATGTTGGACCAATTAGCGCTTATGTTCGCTGATAAGTGAGGCTCTTATTCGGGACAATATTCAGACTACAAATGAGCTTGCCTTATGATACTATTGGGGGCCTTCAAACATCTCTTCGTTTTTGGGGCTTGGGCCCGGGTAGAACTGCCAACTTTGTTTTCAAAGTGGAAACAGGGCGCTTGACTCTTGCACGTTACTGTATGTCCGCTACTGTTTTTCTTCCCAGCTTTCGTTCACCTCGCCGCCTCAAGTCATCAGTTCCCTTCATAGAAAAATAACACTATTTTGGGATGGTTCGGAGACCGAGAGCTTTGAAAAATGACAATTTTGCAAAAAAAACCTCTTCGTATACATGTGGTTAGTTGGGTCTACTGCGTTCTTTGCACACATGCAGTTTCTACTTGATGTCCAGGTCCAATTCGTGCTACCAAAGGTGGCGACGGAACAGTTGCAGTATCAGATCGGTTGCGGCAACGAAGGGATCGACCGAGTGATCAAATCCTTACGTCAGGTGAGGATGGGGCAGCGGCGCCAAAACCCCGCACAAAGATTATACATCTATATACAACATGATAAAATATAATATAATATAATATAATATATAATAATATATATATATATATAATATAGTATAATATAATATAATATATAATAATATATATATATAATATAGTATAATATAATATAATATAATATAATATAATATAATATAATATAATATATAATAATATATATATATATATACATAATATAGTATAATATGATATAATATGATATAATATGATATGATATGATACAATACAATATAATATAATATAATATAATATAATATAATATAATATAATATATAATAATATATATATAATATAGTATAATATAAGATAATATAATATAATATGATATGATATGATACAATACAATATAATATAATATAATATAATATAATATAATATATAATAATATATATATAATATAGTATAATATAATATAATATAATATGATATGATATGATACAATACAATATAATATAATATAATATTTTATAATATAATATGATATAATATAATATAGTAAAATATAATATAGTATAATATAATATTATACAGTATGATAGTATATAATACAGTATAATATAATATGGTATAATATAATATTATATAGTATGATAGTATAATATACAGTATAATATAATATAATTTGGCCAGCCCGTGATTGGTTTAAAACGTGGACTGGGGTGGGGGGGGGCCGGTGCACGGCAAGGTGCTGGAAAATTGAAGCCGGGTGCGTGGAATTAAATATCTGGTGTTTGAAATCTACTTTGTGGTGAAAATGTGGGGTTCAAACAGCACAAAACTGGTGTTTGGGCCTGGTGTTTGCTGATTTTTTTTGTGGTGCTCGAAATTGCTTAAGCAGGGTCAAAAACTCCTAAGTCTGGTGTCAAATTTGTGGTTTTAGGGGCGAAGGATGCCAAGACTCAATAAACCAGTCAACAAATTTGCCTGAAAACAAACCTTATTCAAGTACGTTCAAAATTTGGTCAAAATCTGACACCACTTTTGGCAAATTTCAACACTGCTTTTAACAAATCTGGAACCAGTCGGGAACCAGTCGGGAACCAGTGGGGAACCACTCGGAAACGGTGAAAAATCGACCAAAAAATGCCGAAAACACAGCAAAAACCAGCATTTTTGAGCATTTTTCAAGCCCGACTGGTTCCCGACTGGTTCCCGACTGGTTCCCGACTGGTTCCCGATTTGCTAAAACGACTTCACCACCCATGTTTCTCCAGCAACGTCATGGAAACCGCCAAGAATTCCAATAAATCTCCCAAAACCCCAAATTCTGGATTCCCAGCACCAAGTTTTCACCAAATAGTGTATGATCAGCACCTTATTTCCTTAAATTTTACCCCAAAAAGGGGCTTTCCAACACCACAAAAGACAAATCTTGCACAGGCCAGCGGAAGAACTAAAAACGGCCCAGACCCACCCAGATCCACCTCTGCACCAATCGGGAACCAGTCGGGAAAAATCGTGCACCAATACCCCCCCTTCTTGCACCAAAACTGGCCAAACGTTTTAAGCCAATCACGGGCTCCCCAAAATATAATACTCTATAATATAATATAATATAATATAATACAATGTAATGTAATGTAATATAATATAATATAATATAGTATAATATAATATAATATTATATAATATTGTATAATATAATATAATATACTATAATATAATATACTATAATATAATATAATATAATATCATTGGATATAATCGAATATAGTATATAATATAATACAATGTAATATAGTACAATGTAACAGAATATAATGTAATGCAATATAATATAATAAAATATAATATGTTATTTATCGGTTTAGAATTGTTCGATGCAAAGCCTACGTTTGCCGGACGGGCAAGCGATTTCGCTTTCTTTTTTCGTGCTCTAAAATCCTAAACCCTAAAGCATCCTAAGACCCTAGAACCCTAAACCCTAGCCCTAAACTCTCAAGCACCTTGCAAATTGAAATTATCTTTGGCAGAAGGCAAAAACCAAAACTGTTCAATTTTGCCTTTTTTGCCGCAACTTTTCTGCCGAAACCCTAGAAGTAGCATAAACCCTAAAACCTCAAGCCCTCAAGCCTAGAGCCCTAAACCATAAACGCGTACATCCAGTGTTTTTGCAACTTATCCGAATGGCACTGTTTCATGTTGGGGTTGGGCAAACGTGGGAGTTGGGGCGTACTTGTTATAAGCTCAATGATTCATAACAGTGATATGATGGTCATGTTCTTGATTTTATTGATTTTGGCAAAGGTTATGCGTGGAATAATGGTGGTATAGATTCGTATTGGAGGCACCATCCATTTTTGTGTGTTGATAAATTCGACCAAGGTGGATTCCAGACGAGCCAAAGCGTGGAATTTGACAGATGAGATCAAGGTGAAACTTGCCAAGGATATGTTGGAGATGTTGCACAATTTTCCTGAGTTTGGAACGCAAAACTGTTCATCTCTTCAGAATGATTGTGTGATCGGAAGGCCCTGGATTGCAATTCGAACTAAGGAAATCCATAATCGAGGACCCGTGTTTCGTGATTTTGCTGTGGCAGACAAGTGCGCCAAATCGAATGGATAAACCCATGCAGAATGCCCTAATGGGACACCCAGCAATTACTGGAAATATATGGAGATGTTACTTCAATGCAAGACTTGCATACTCATAAGATTTGCATGTGCAAGATATGCAAGCAGGTGCCTCAGGTACCACAGGTTCGAAGTGACAGCAATGATCCACATTTTTTTCATACAGTCCACAGAACTGTCTGGGATTCTTCAGGGGAGAAGCCAAATTCTGGCACAAGCCTTGACCTGCCCGAACGCTGGTCGCCACACAGTGTGTGTTACATGTTCGGCAGTCATGAAATAGTTCTGGGTAGTTCAGTCCAGAGATCAGTGCGAGCTTTGCATTTGGAGGATACGGTTGGTTTCGAGCACGTTGATGCCCATGTGACGGATGTCATCATCACTTGGATTGGACATGTCCTGGAACACACGTGCAAACAGTTGCTTGTTTGCAGTGAAGTGTCAGATCGAACTGGCTGAATTGGAACATCTACAAATTGCAATCGCAGCAAAGATATACTTGTCTTGTTACTCCAGGTGGGGGTTTGCCTCGTTTTGGCTTCTGTTGGCACATCACGTACATCATATCATCAAGTTGAATCGGGAAGGGAAGGTGAGACTGAGAATAACACAAATGGATGAGACAAACACGGTTGATTTTTTGTAGCAAAGTCTAGACTTTAACACAGCTCTAGCTTGAAACCATGACATATGGGACTGTCAATCGCTTGGGCAAGTAAAAGCCTTCGGCCAAATAAGTCTCCATCTTAGGTGTTTCTGATCGATGTAGGGGATTGTGGGGATGCCCCTGAGGTTGCTCGTGAAGGCTCGTGCCAATGAGCCTCATCAGGACTTCGAGGCAGGGGTTTGGATAGCGCCATGGGGGGATGCAGATCCAGCATCAGCCAGCCGTGAGTAGAAAGGTAGGTTTGACCCACGAGCTGTGTTGAGCCAAGTCGGTGGAGAGCCAGAGATGCCAATGTTTTCCTAAGTTTTTTCTCTCAAGGGAGGTCATCATCCAGAGCGCAAAGGTAAGGCCTTGTCAAAGAATTCGATCGCCACATGTTGGATACCCGGGATATTTCTTCAGGGCTTCCCTACCCGTTGGATCCCACTGGATTGGGCTTTCAAAATCCAAGGCCATTTCCGACAGTGAGATCAGCTTAAGATGTTCACTTTGATGACCTTCAAAACCCCCTTCTGTACAGTGCGCAGCACGGCCAAACCATCGAAGAAACGACAGTGCCAGCGGGCAGTTGGGTTGTCTAATTAGAGAAGTTTTTGCCGCCA
>BGPT01001644.1:201266-217463 GCA_003297045.1 Symbiodinium sp. clade C Y103 | reverse complement strand
CCCTTTTTGGCCTCTCAGGGGTCCAAATCTGCCAAAAAGGGGTCCAGCAAGACAAGAAGTACAAAGTCTTCGTTTTCGAGCCGCTGGACCCCTTTTTGGCCTCTCAGGGGTCCAAATCTGCCAAAAAGGGGTCCAGCAAGACATGAAGTNTCGAGCCGCTGGACCCCTTTTTGGCCTCTCAGGGGTCCAAATCTGCCAAAAAGGGGTCCAGCAGCTCGTGACCTCAACACTCCTGTGGATCTGACCCCGTTCCTTTCTCTTTCCTCTGTTGGCATCTGAAGACACTCTGTTGCCTGCACTCAGAGGCTTCTGTACTNNNNTGGCATCTGAAGACACTCTGTTGCCTGCACTCAGAGGCTTCTGTACTTCTAGGCGCATGTCAGGAAAGGCAAACTCCGAGCCATGTTGATTTGAATCCGGCTGGGCACCATTTTAACCATCTAGTCAGGACCTGCCTAGCTCAGTCGGTAGAGCGCAAGGCCCTTAACCCAGCAGACTTGAGCTCGATTCCCAGCTGGGACAGAGGCAAAGGCAAGACATGAAGTGAAGTCTTCCTTTTCGAGCCGCTGGACCCCTTTTTGGGCTCTCAGAGGTCCAAATCTGCCAAAAAGGGGTCCAGCAAGACATGAAGCACAAAGTCTTCGTTTTCGGGCCGCTGGACCCCTTTTTGGCCTCTCAGGGGTCCAAATCTGCCAAAAAGGGGTCCAGCAAGACATGAAGTACAAAGTCTTCGTTTTCGGGCCGCTGGACCCCTTTTTGGCCTCTCAAGGGGTCCAAATCTGCCAAAAAGGGGTCCAGCAGCTCGTGACCTCAACACTCCTGTGGATCTGACCCCGCTCCTTTCATTTTCCTCTGTTGGCATCTGAAGACACTCTGTTGNTGCCAAAAAGGGGTCCAGCAGCTCGTGACCTCAACACTCCTGTGGATCTGACCCCGCTCCTTTCATTTTCCTCTGTTGGCATCTGAAGACACTCTGTTGTCTGCACTCAGAGGTTTCCGTACTTGTAGGCGCATGTCAGGAAAGGCAAACTCAGAGCCATCTTGAATTGAATCTGGGATGGCATCATTTTAACCTTCTAGTCAGGGCCTGCCTAGCTCAGTCGGTAGAGCGCAAGGCCCTTAACCCAGCCGATTCCCGGCTGGAACAGAGGCAAAGTCAAGACATGAAGTGCAAAGTCTTCGTTTTCGAGCTGCTGGACCCCTTTTTGGCCTCTCAGAGGTCCAAATCTGCCAAAAAGGGGTCCAGCAAGACATGAAGTACGAAGTCTTCGTTTTCGAGCCGCTGGACCCCTTTTTGGCCTCTCAGGCGTCCAAATCTGCCAAAAAGGGGTCCAGCAGAACGTGACTTCAACACTCCTATGGATCTGACTCCGCTCCATCTGAAGACATTCTTCTGTCTGCACTCAGAGGCTTCTGCAGACAGTCTTGGGGAAGTAGCATTTCAACCTTCAAGGCACAATTTTTTCATTCCAATTTTCATTTCATTTACAAATCATGTTTTACAAGAACTGATTCGCCATTGTTTTGTTTGCATTCTGCAGAGATGGAAATAATGATGAGCTCATTAGAATCCTTGAGCTGTGCTTAACAAACCGGACGGATGAATGGGTTTGATAGTAGATAGAATGATTCATGGATGGGTTGGTAAACAGAATTTTCCAAAACAACTTTCCCATGAAACCCAAGGAGGCTTTAATCTAAAAGTATCTTTGAAGGATGGGGCTTTGGCGTAGTGTTTCGAAAACTCGCATTTTGCACTGGCAGGGCGCCTAACCAAGCAGTAGGCGGACTGCCATAACCTATGTTTTATCGTACTACTTCATGATGTGGTTGACATGATGATGTTGTCCACATCATGATCTGATAGACACTTTATGATGTGGTTGACATGCTAATGTGGTTGACATGATGATGAAATGGACACTTGATGGTGTTGTTGAGATTAAATATCCATGATTCGCGTTTAGAGGGAATATGGCAAAGCAAGAAATGTAATGGCCACATGTCTTAATGAGTCTACTGATAAGGTATAGGTAATTGTGCCTCTACGAGCAGAATGTCTGTCCACAACCGTACAGTGTTATATGCATTTCAGACATGTAACGCAGCAAGTCATCGGCAACATTTAACGAATATCAGCTGGGAATCAACTCTAACGAATATCAGCCACAATTCTACAGAACAACCACAAGCCTATATAGTGAAACATTTCTTTTCCGTTGTGTGAGAATTTCAAATGTAAAGATATAAAAAAAATGATGTTGTGTGGAAAGAACTGGGAAAACAGGCTGGACTTCTTTCATTGAATTGACTTCTTATTAGATGTTTGATTTACGATTGAATGCTTTGAGCATGGATATGTGGATGACATTTGTCATGTTACAACCAAAGTTTGTACACTTATTTTGGAACACATCCAACTCCAATTTGGTAATAGCAATATTTATGTTTAGCTCTTTTTTGGTAAGAAGCTTCTTTCATATGTTTATGAAGCGACGAGAGTGAAAAATATGTCATTACCAATCCGACATTTGAGAATCTGATGTAGATTTGACTTCTTTATGTGACACGTAATGACGATGTTTGATCATTGCACGTGTTCACCCAAATGCCAATGCAAATTTCGGCCCACAGTCGACGACATGTATTCGTTGCCGCTGTTGAAATGGAACGAAAAAGTTATGTTGTCGCACGCCGTGTCAACTGCGTCGCTGCTCGGGCCGCGCGCCACTAAGAAACAGACAAAGCTTGTTGGGCTGCGTGCTTTCCCAACGCGGAGCTACGGGCATATCGTGCAGTTGTGTTTGGCAAGACCACGGAGAAAACGCTATGTTTGAATTTTATGAACCTTTCATTTCGTGCTAGCATTGGGGATTGGAGTGAAACAAGAGCAAGTGCCTGTGTTCAAACATTTACACACCCCCAACTACTTGCTTGGGACTGTGAGGGCTAAGCTATAGACCTTCAGTTTGGGGTCTAGAATGATGTTATCTAGGTCTGGAATCAAAGGCTGGAATCAGGTTAATGCCAGTAACTTTGACTCAATTCACAGGGCATTGTAATTTTTCTACCTGGGCAGTTCTGAACCATCTGTCAGAGGGTCAAGGCAAAAACCGTGAGTGGACCAACCAAGGTGTGTTTTATGCATGTTTATGCAATCTTAGATCTTTAGTGGCCATTGCTTGTAACCTGTTTGGTAGCCATCATTCGACATTATTTAGCTATATTCAAATATTGGTTTCTGGTTTTGGTCTAGCTCACCAAGTTTGCTTGCTGGTAACCTTAGAAGGGTCTAATTTGGTATACCCCTTGGCAACATAGCCACCTTGATGCCACAGGGTTGGTGGATACCAGTTTAGACCAATCATATCCAGACCACAACCTTCCATGGAATGAGGCCAGTGACTTTTGTGGATTGGCATGGTTTGGATCTTTTAGGATTTTATGTGATTATCATTATTGGGTATGGATATTGGTTTATTATCCAGATAGATCACCACTGTCCAGTGTTGTTATCATCGGGAGGGTCTAACATTGCAAACCAGGTGGCGCAATAGCAATCTTGATAGAAATAAAATGGTGGATACCAGTCTAGACCCCAATGTTGTGATGATTACCTTTTCATAGGGTCAGGTCAATGGCTTTCTGTTGTACACCAACCTTGGTTTGTATGATCATTATCTGTTTCTGATCTTGGTCTAGCTCACCAAGTTTGCCTGCTGGTAACCTTAGAAGGGTCTACAGCACACCATTTGGCTACATAGCGGCCTTGATGCTACAGGGTTGGTGTATACCATTTTAGACCCAATCATATCCACACCACATTCTCCCATGGAATCAGGCCCGTGACTTTTTCGGATTAGCAAGGTTTGGATCGTTTAGGATCATTTGTGGTTACCATTATTGAGTATGGATTTTGGTTCATTACCCAGATAGATCACCAGTGTTCAGTTTCGGTATCATCGGGAGGGTTTAACATTGCAAACCTGGTGGCACAATAGCAATCTTGATAGAAACAAAATGGTGGATACCATTCTAGACCCCAATATTTTGATGATCGCCTTTTTATAGTTTATTAGTGGGTCAGGCCAATGGCTTGCTTGTGTGAACCAGCCCTCGTTTCTATGATCCGGTTTTTTTGGTAGCCATCATTTAATCATATTCAAATATTGGTTACTGATCTTGGTTTATTTTACCAAATTTGATTTCTGGTAACCTTACTTATTGCTAAAAGCTTATTATAATACCAGCAACCACTATTCATTGCAACACCTCAAGATACCACCATACAAGAAATGCGGTGGGGGGTCGAAGATGATGCGAAAACAACTCTTAGGGATCATCAACGCTATGTTCAAAGCGAATTTCGTATAACTACGGGGAATCTATGTCCTGTTCGGAAATATATGTGTGAATCCTGTGATCAGTTACCCGTTATGTTATACATCTATTACCTTTGGAAATAGGCAATAGGACTAATGCAAAACACGAAGATTTCGTATTTGACATTCATATCATCAATTGCCAGAGCACAGACACGGTCATGACCAACGAGGTGTTACATTCGATGGTCAAGAGTTTTACTTGCAGATTACTGGATAATAAAAATCTATGAGCTTATCGACTGCTAGAGAATTTTTGACTCCAAGGCAGAAAAATTGTTGGAACGCTTTCCGTCCTTAGAACAACTCTATCACTACTGCCTTGTTCCGGGATGCCCATCAACTTCAGGACATCTGTAACATATCAACATGGTTTCGACTGTATTTTAAATACAAAGAATAAATCAAGAACCCTTGGACATCCTGGGATTCAGATCGTTAGATTCATAGAACTACACTATATTCTTGGAAGTGCATTTATAGTTGTAAACATTGTTTTCTGTTTCTTGAATTAGAGTGGTCATCTCACATTATACCATTGTTTGTGTATTAAAATCTCGTTGTTTCGAGTGATCTCCGCCATGGCATTTCGAGGCATTTATGTTTTCTTTTTTTTGACAATTTTATGTCATTTTCAATGCATCATTTTATCGGACATGTGATCTGGCATTCTACCTGACATATATCCCCACAATCCTGCTCATATTTTAGCTGTCATTTTTTCTTTCATTCTATCTCACATTCTATATGGACTTTTCTCGGGCAGTTTATCTAGCATTCTCTCTGACATATGTTGTGGCATTTTCTGTCGCACATATTGTAACATCTATTTACATTCTATCTGCCCAACCTCTTGGAATCGTATCTAACATATATCGTGACATGGTATCTAGCATTCTATCTCATACATGGTGTGGCATTTTCTTTTGCGCAAGTTCTGACATGTACCTGGTGTTGTATTTGACAGTCCGTCTAGCATTCGATCTCGCATATCCATTGAATAATTTGTACCACACTGTATGACTCTCATTGTGACGGGCAAATGGGCAACATTGTTGGGATATCATTAGTATACAGTATACACGATAAAAGAAGCTTGGTGAGAAGAGATGTGCTNGTATGACTCTCATTGTGACGGGCAAATGGGCAACATTGTTGGGATATCATTAGTATACAGTATACACGATAAAAGAAGCTTGGTGAGAAGAGATGTGCTGAACATAACAGGATATTTAACCTTGTTAGGTAGACAATGATTTTATTTCATGGTGCCATATTCAGAGGGTTTGGAATTAGATTACACGGAGGAAGGCGATTCAGTTANCAGGATATTTAACCTTGTTAGGTAGACAATGATTTTATTTCATGGTGCCATATTCAGAGGGTTTGGAATTAGATTACACGGAGGAAGGCGATTCAGTTAGACGAATTTTCAAGCCAGACTTGTGCCAATGCACTTGCATCATGTGCCAGGTTGTACTATTTCCCGTACGTGGCCATGGCATTCACTGAGCGCGGTTGCTGCAATCTGTACCAGGACAATAGATAGAACGTTTCTTTCTTGCTCGATGGCGCTGGATGATAGGTAAATCCGGGCTTACACATGCGAGACAGCAAAGGGTCGCGGCGTGGCTGCGCAATGCGAAGCATTACACCACAGAGACTTTTTGGTTTCAAGCAAACAATATTTATTTGATTGCAAGAATGCAATGTTGATAATATGGTATTGTTTGCCCAGTTGCATTTGTGCGATTCTTGAAACTATATGTGCACGTTTTTGTTAGTTGGTTAGTGCATGCCTCGGCTATGATATTGCTTCTATCCCAAAATGTGAAGGCAAACCAATTCGAATGCACTACGCGGCTATCTCACTTTTGCGGCTTTTGGACTTAAGCTTTAGTGTTAATTTTTACGCATGTCGTCTACAGAGCAAGATTGGTAGACCACTAACGAAGATACGTAATAAGCACACATGACAGCTATGCCTAAATTTGTACCTCGCACCACACAGCTGGAACATGAAGTGTTTGGGTATTGACCACTTCGGGACGTCTCTCTTCCCGAATGAACTGTTCACTTGCTTGACGATGATTTGTTTATTATGTTGAACCATGGAATGCCTATAGAAGCATCACGCATATGACGCTTCACGAAAAGTATTTTATTTTTTAGATTTCTACATTGGAAAAAAATACTTGGACGATCCTGATCAAGAATTTTTGTCTTCATAGTGTTCATGCACACTTTCGAGGGATAGCGTTGCTTCATGCGGGCGTCTGAACTTCAAATCTGGAAATCGTTCAAGGTCACTAGAATCAACATTGATCTGCAATGGTTATTGTGTTTGCCGTTTTTTTATTTGATAGGCTAGGCCTTTTCTTATTTTCATTTTTGTCAGGGATCAAATTTATTTGAGTTCACAAAGTGTTGTGAAGTCGAATTTCATCGGAAGATGCTATTATCATTTACTTCAGATTATGATACGCCTTGAGGCGACACGAGACTGTGCCTTAAGTTTTTAATTCATAGGTTTTTTTCCAACGAAAGCCAGCACATATAAGCTGGTGAGCGGAAGCAAATGTATGGCTCGGGGTGATTCTGTTGTCAATGACATACCATCAACCTGCCGTTCATTTTTACATACTCGATTGTTCAAATATATATTTTCTTTTGACAGCACGAGAATGTTTAGCTGCCCCCGTGTTTGCAGAGCTGAAAAGCAAAGAGCTAGCATTAGGGTCAATTTCTGCCCATGATGTTTCGTTTACTCCAAGCAGCGATACTTCGACATCCCATCCTAACAAAAGAATGGACCGTTGTGCGGAAAGTGCTAAATTTGGACATCCAGTGGGATGATTATCATGGTGAATAGGGGAGCAACCCTCACACCAGAGCGACAGTGGGGTGTGATCGCCCAGTAGGGGTGGGTAGCCAACACCTTCCGTCCAACAAGCCAGTCAGAGACAATAGTTTCACCCAGGGTCCACAGGTATGATTCCGCATGGGCAAATCATTTGGAAGTGCATTTAACAATGGGTCAAATACATGTCAGATTCATAACCGTATTCAATTATCGACGTCTCAATGCACCCATGAAATGAAAGACAATTTCAGACACACAGTCCCAAACCTATTGTTGCTTTCTATTGCATATCTATACCTTGCAATCTGTATATACCTACTATTCCTTAGGTTAGCCACCGTACGAGGCACAGAACTTAGAACTCACTCCCTCAGGACAAACCACTCCGTTTTGTTCCCTAGCGCGGTCGTCGTCTTTGAAGGACAGCGTTACCGCTTCGCCGCCAGTGGCCTGCTCGCGACATGTGCCTAAGATGCCGAATTGGCGGGTTTCGGACTGAGTTACTTCTACTGCTGCTACTACTATTACTATTACTAGTACTACTACTACTACTACTACTACTACTACTACTACACTACTACTACTACTACGACGACGACGACTACTACTAGTACTACTACTACTACTACCACTACTACTACTATTGCTACTACTACTACGACGACGACGACTACGACTACTACAACTACAACTACTACTGCTACTGCTACTACTACTACTACTACTACTACTACTACTAATACTACTACTATTATTACTATAACTACTACTACCACTACTACTACAACGACAACAACAACAACTACTACTACTACGACGACGACGACTACTACTACTACTACTACTACTACTACTACTACTACTAATACTACTACTATTATTACTGTTACCACTACTACCACTACTACTACAACGACAACAACAACAACAACAACAACAACTACTACTACTACTACTACTACTACGACTACTACTACTACTACTATTACTACTAATGCTCTTGCTGTTGCCACCTTCCTGCAGTGATTCGCTGGCTTGCTGCTCGCTTTGTATTTGCACTGCTGCCAGGATGCTCGGAGCTCCTTGGTTTAGCTGCTTGCAGGATGCTCTGAGCTCCTTATCTGGTGGAAGTAGTACCTCTTATATTCTGGTTTGTATACGTCGGGCAACATGTCTAGTAGTTCTAATTCTTTAGGAAACAGACGGCTAGATCCCTATATAGCGCGTTAGGTTTAATATTTATCGGGGTACTTCGAAGCAGGATACGGCAATGCATTCCCGGGCGGCAGGCATTCACAGGAATGACTTCAGATCACGACGCCACTAGATGCTATAAATTATCCAGATCATTTTACCCTCCGGTTAGATCTTTAATCACGAGGTAGCAGCGCGCGTCTCCTCTAGCAACAAACGTGCCACCATCACAGTCAACGAGGACCGTTTCATCATGATGTTCTTTCCTTGGAGATCTAGATGGGATACCAACCACTTGCTGTTTAGCACAAAGACCAGAGCCTCGCTGCAATGAGGCGTTCCCAGAACAAACGTACTTGCGTTGCCGAAGCTAACGCGCAGTCACCGTTGCGGCATCTGCAAGCAGAGCGGGCGCTGCACGTTGAGTGACTTGCCGGGCAAAAGCGGTAGAGACAGTCAAAACACAGGATGGATGATGGAGCCTAACATCAGTTGTCAGGGTAAACCATGTCATCAAACATTCGGGCTGGAGGTCGATGGCTGCTTGTAGACATCACGGGGACTTATCCCTATCAATTTAAGGATGTACAATACATTGTTGATGACGCAAGTCACGCGTTTATTGGGGTCGAAGAGAATATTTTTGCTTTGACGGTATGCCATTGCGCAGGTCAAGTTTTCAACGTATGTTTCATACAATTCCGTTGGCTTCATCTTCGTTCCAGCAGCTTGACGTCAGGGGCTTCAGCGCTGTTTGCGTTGTGGGTTCCTACACGGCTTTCTTGGTTGCGCGAAGTTTAGGGGATTTCTGGTGAGGGCGGCGGACTGTCTCTGGAATGTTTCTGTCCGGCTTCCGGGTATGTTTCGGGTTGGGGGCTCGGTTTTTTCTGCTACAGTTTCGGTGCATGTTTCCGTGCTGATTTCCGGGAAGTTCTTACTAGCAGCTCCGCGCTGCTTCCGGAGATTCGCGCGCACTTTCGGGTCAACCTTTATCTTTCTTGCTCATGCTTCTCCTTCTTTCTCAGCATCTTCCGATGCGCATTTAAGGGTATCTTACATTCGCTCTGTGCGACGCGCACCTGTGTGTCTCTTCAACGCAGTTGTGCAGCAAACCAATTCCATGTAGGGGGGAAGCCAACCGGGCTAGGTTTATAGTGTTGTAATTACTACCTCGTTACAACGTCTCTAAGCAACCACACTTTCTCTATAAAAACCTACCTTGGCTTGAGCAGATCTGCCGACTGCTGGCTGCTATCCGGCTGGTTTTCCGCGATGTGGTTTTTTTTAACTGCCAGGACGCACGGAGCTCCTTCGGATGGTTGGCTTTGCAGGAAGCTCCGTGCTCCTTTTTTTTCTCGCACGACCTCTCTACTACTTCTCTTGCAAAAATATTACTACAAAAACCACAATAACGACAACAAGAGCAACAATAACAACAACAACATCATCGAGATCATCATCATCATCAACATCATCCTTATCATCATCATCATTATCATCATCATCACTTTCATCATCAAAATAATCATTTTCATCAAGATTCTTATCCACACCATGAGTCATCATCCTTATCACATCGTCAAACTGCTTCATCATCACAACCATTGCCATTAGCATCATCATATTAATCATCATCATTTTCATCATGGTCATCATCTTCATCATCAACGTCGTCATCCTCATCATCATCAAGATCATCGTCGCCAGGCACACTGGCTTGCGCACCATCATCACCATTCTCTCCTTTTAAAATGGGCATCATCCTTACCACCACCATCCTCATCATGATCGTCCTCCGTAGAATTATCGCCAGCCTGCTTCTCCTTCTGTTCCTTGCCACCATCATCACGCTGATTGTAATCATCGCCATCTTCATGATCATCATCATCATCATCATCATCATCATCATCATCATCTTCATCTCGATCATTATCATCATCATCATCATCATCATCCTCATCATCATCATCATGCTCATCATCAGCTTCAACATCATTTTTAGCATCATCATTTTCATCACCATCATCGTCATCATCATCATCATCATCAGTATCATCTTTCTCAGTATCATCAGCATCGTCACCTTCACCAGCACCTTGATTATCATTATGTATCATCATCATCATCCTCATCATCCTCATCATCATTATCATCAGCACGAGAGACTAACCGACAAATATATCGCATTCAGAAGCCAATTTCGATGAATTTATAGTTGGAACATCTTACTGCTGCCAGAGTGGTGCTATGGAATCTAGGTTGCCAACAAATCAGCTACATCTTTTCTATTTCAAGCAGCTCCATGTCGATGCCAGCGCCTCCCAGCACTCCCCCGCGGAGGCCGCGCGCGAGCCAGCAGCGCCTGGGTTGGAACGTAATATCGGTTAGATCTTCTTATGGTGTATTAATGCTTTCAGGACGCGGTCAGCTTGGTATCAATAGATGTTGCAAAAGGAGATAAGAAATGGATACTAGCCAGGTGTCTTTTTTTTGGAAAAGGAAGCAGAATGGGTGGCCTCCTATGATGTACTATATTACGAAGTCATCACGGTGTTACATCGCATTTCGTCATGTGGCAAGTGTCAATCAGGCTGCCATGGTTTCTGCAGTCCAATGACACGGACAATGCTGCAGCATCTCATCTGTTGCAAAGAGGAGCTGAGGAGAATGGCATGTCATCCTCTCCGGAGACTACATCGAATGACATGGACCAGGGTTCTCCTGCTGCCATGTTAGCGCGTGAGCTCGGAGCCACAGTACCTAGAACGCAGGCTTTACAATCCTGGCTAAATGCTTTCCTTAAATTTTTCTACAGTGTCAGCAGAAGCTTTTTTTTTTCTATTTCTCTATCAAGTTTGTTCTGGTCCGATCAAGGACATGTCCGCCCTCTGGTGGTGCAAACCTTTGAGAGAACGCTTCTTGCCTATGTTGCATGTGCCTATCTTTGCTACGACTGATGCGCATGAGAGATATTGTCGCGCAGTCATTGAGCGTGCAGGTATGGTGACTCATTCCGAGACAACAGTAGGCTTGGAACGCAGGGCTTTGGAAGCTATCCAGCGACTAGGTTTTCGTGAAGCAGAGATCTTGGCAGTGAATGGCCAGGTCCAGAAAGCAGATGCTTTCCGGAAGATGATCCGAGCGAACATGTTGCATCGTGACAAGGATCGTGTGTGGGGTCCAGTGCGTGCTCGCGGTCCCAGTGCACTTCGTCGTCTTGACCCCGGCCGATTTCAACGGATGACTGAGCCTAGCACTTCTTCTTCCGGTCCGTGCGCAGCAGCTGGTTCCCAGCAAGCACGTGGCTCAGTTCATGCGACAACTGCACGAGTTCCCGCAGACTATTCGGGTGCGATGGATCACACGAGAGCTCACTATGAGAAGCCTCTCGGAATGATTTTTTCTAATATAGACAGTGTCCATACCATGCAGGTACAGAACGGTGCTCGAACATTGAGCAACAGGGCCACAACAACAAATGCGCCTGTTGTGTGTGCACACAGTGCCTTTTTCCGAATGCTACCTTGTATTCCAGCTACGTCAGCTGGTGCAAAGTAGCAGGTCCTCGGCTCGATTTGCGGCATCACGGCGTTTTGCATGTACAGGGACTATTCTAAGATGCCCACGCGCGCTCTGACATTGTCCATAGCAGCAGGTAAAGAACGGTACTCGAACATTGTCCAACTGGGCCACATCAACAAATGCGCCCGTCTTTTCGTTTTTTTCGTGCTTTTCTTCGGAATGCTACCCTGCATTTCGACCACCTCGGCCCGTGCAAAGTGGCAAGTCCTTGGTTTAGTTTGCGGCATCACCGATCTTTGTATGCACAGGTATCTTTCTAACATGCTCATGCGCGCTCTGATTGCGCAGGCTGGCGTGAACCGGGGCGCCTCAACCGCGCCAATTCTTTGGCCCATGATCGCGATCCGCGTGTTCGTCTCCATCGTCATTATTCCGCGCCTGCTTAACCCAGCGGATACATCAACTTTCTTCAGCATCATAATCTTCAAGAACATCATTTTTAACATCACCACGAAAGACAAGCGTGGCCCTCATCATCACGAGCATTAGGCTGATTGTCATCATCATCATCATCATCATCATCATCATCATCATCATCATCATCATCATCATCAAGATCATCATCATCATCATCATCATCATCATCATCATCATCAGGGGCCTCATCATCATCATCGTCATCATCATCGTCATCATCCTCACCATCATCATCGTCATCATCATCATCATAATCATCATCATCATCGTTATTAGCCTCATCATAAGCTGCATCATCATACGCAACCGTCTAAAACAGGGCCTGCACACTCCCATACATGCTTTCGGTTCCCGGGTCGGGATATTCATGTGACATTGAAGAGAAAAAGTTTTTTTTTTCGCCGTAGCTGTGCCTATCCTAGGTTCATGGACACACTGCTCCAACTCTCTGGCGGAATTCTATCTCATGGTTGGTTTCCGCTTGAAGACTTGCAGGATGCCGGAGGCATGACGTGGGAAGATGTGGACGAAGCTGCCAAAGTGTGGGCTGAGAGGAACCGGATTGAGTTTTCCAATGGTAGAGTTCGAATGTTGGACTAAAGAACACTGGCGATTGACGGCTAGATCAAAAGGCAGCTGCGATTTCTTTCTTAGAAGTTTTGCTGGAATCGTCTTTTCACGGGACATGTCTGGATCTATCCGTCCCGCAATCAGCAGCATTATCACTTGGATCATCTTCATCATTACCACGGAAAGATTTAGATTTTTTCTTAAATATGACTGCCGCAATGGGATAGTACTTCGTGGCAGTTGACGACGACAGGGATTGCTCGTCAGACCTCATCTCATTAGGTGAATGCGTTAGTGCAGCCGATTGCTGCAGTCTTGTGCTCGTCTTGCAGTACGGGGCTGCAGGTTTTAGGTTGTAGCTGTCTGCGTCACTGGGTTTCGAAGTGCTTGGTCAAATCGAATGGGCAAACTAAGCTATAGCAGCAAAGCGAAACCAGATGCCTTGCACACAGTACCTTATTCTATTCAGACAATATAATATTCTCACCAACAGTTCCACTGCAGTGTTGCGGGATTGCGCCAACGCACCAGCAGACGAACGCGAGGCACAGTCGCGGCGAGTGCCACGGCTCTTGTTCTATATGTCTCTTTCATCTTACTGTAGGGACAGTAGTCGATCATATTCAGATTCGAGGAAATGGAGGAAATGCCAAGTATCTCTGAGGCAAAGGGTGTGATAGCATCTGACACGCATTTTCCTTGCTTGTGACACTCAGCATAAAGTTCGGCACTACCACATTTAAGATCAGCAAGGGTGCACATATCATATGTCAACGTTATCGGCAGGCGTTGTGGTCATGGGGCCGAAGAAGAGGCCCGCCGCTCGCCAGGCGATGGCGTTGCTGCGATTCAGGTATTTTCGGATGTATTTATTTTTTCTTCAGATAGCGTTAATTTTTGTCTTGATTTCTACACGCGGTGAAGCAACGTATTTGCAAGCCATCAGAGGGTGCTGTTCGGTTCTTATTTGGTCAAGTGATAATCCGATTCACATCCTGCGCCCGATGTGTCTTGTCCGCAGGATGCGCGCGCACGGCCTTCAAAGAGACCTGCTGTCCGTGAGGTTCACCTACCGACCACTCATACTTCTGCAAGTCGAACTTTCCGTTTTTTTTTGGGGGCAGGTGCCGGCTGAGAGGAGCCAGGAACTTCTAGCCTTTCAGCAGCACTGATCTATGACACTGTCCGCTTTTCTTTTGCTTCTGTTCTCAGTTCTATTCGTGGCCAGTAGCCACTGATGGTTATGAAACGCCCATCAAGTGGCAGATGTAACGGAAGCGCACGGCAGCAAGTGACTACTTCACAGGCTGAAGCAGCATCACTTGAGGACTTTCAGTCTAACACCGCAGCAGGGGCCGCTGGACAGCCAGACAACATGTCGTCTAAGCACGGAGGAGCTGAACACTGCGAGGCCTGTGAGTCATTTGCTTCTAAAAGAGTCTTTTGTTCTTTACCGACCGACGGGATTCTTGTAGCCTGTATCTGTGACATGCAAGCTACACGCCCTGATGAAGATTTCTGAAACCACACGCAGGTCAAGGGACTGTGATCACGAGGTATTTTTCTGTAGCATTGCGTTTCATGATTCTAATAAAATAAGATCGCCCTTGATAAAGTCATTTCATGCGTCCATCCTTTTTTGTGGGGAATGCAACTGTGATGCTAATGCAATTGCAATGGAGCGCCATTTTATCGGAGCGGTTTCGTGCTGCGACATGATGACGGCAGGCAGCAGAGGCAGCATTCGATGATTTGCAGCCTGTCATTGCAACAGAGGCATCGGTGGAGCAAAGCTGGGTGGGGCACGAAGGACAAGCCCAGTCCCCTGGCGTGGTTCAGGCTGGGCAGGGTGAAGTGTCTGGACGAGAGCATATATGTTATATCAGCATTCTGGCAGTTCAAGGTGCTGGGATGCGGACCCAGGATGAGCTCTTCTTAGCATTATGTTGCTTTGGGGTCTGCCTTGATGATATGAAAAATCCTGACACCACTATGGAAGCCAGAACGCCCCGAATACACGGGGACATAAATAGACATACAAACTTATATAGATGAAATAAATCGGTTCGCCTCTCTTATACGCTTTATATCCCTGTGAGTTCCGCCCTCGCTACGTTTTGTAACATTCGTCGAAAGCGCTGTCACTGAATCATAGCATGCATTCGTTCTAGCACTATTTCGTTCGATATCAGGTGCTGCCTACGCAACATCAATGAAGTGCCAGAAGCAATAGGAATGCAACAGAGCATTATGAAATGAAGCTGGCAGGCTAAAGACATGGCATTCGACGAGCCATCTGGGCGCGGCACCGCTCCGGCGTCAGCCGTTGAGGCCGCCGAGTCTGTCGTCTTAGAGGCCGTCGAGATTGTACGCAACCTGTAGCTCTCCAATTGGGAGACATTCAACTGAATATAAACCCATACGACTTCATGGAATGTAAGCATAGGTTTTAGACATTGGTTCAGCGTTGCATTCATGTTTAGACATCAAAGGCCTATGGATGCATTTTAGCATGCTTTCATCCCAGGGATGCTTTGCGCAGATTTGGACCCCTGAGAGGCCAAAAAGGGGTCCAGCGGCTCGAAAAGGAAGACTTTGCACTTCATGTCTTCACTTTTTCTTTGTCCCAGCCGGGAATCGAACTGAAGTCTGCGGCAGTCCCTGACTGGAAGGTGAAAATGGTGCCATCCCGGATTCAAATCAAGATGGCTCTGAGTTTGCCTTTCCTGACATGCGCCTAGAAGTACCGAAGCCTCTGAGTGCAGACAACAGAGTGTCTTCAGATGCCAACAGAGGAAAGAGAAAGGAGTGGGGTCAGATCCCCAGGGGCGTTGAGGTCACGAGCTGCTGGACCCCTTTTTGGCAGATTTGGACCCCTGAGAGGCCAAAAAGGGGTCCAGCGGCTCGAAAACGAAGACTTTGTACTTNAAGGGGTCCAGCAGCTCGAAAACGAAGACTTTGTACTTCATGTCTTGCTGGACCCCTTTTTGGCAGATTTGGACCCCTGAGAGGCCAAAAAGGGGTCCAACGGCTCGAAAAGGAAGACTTTGCCCTTCATGTCTTCACTTTTTCTTTGTCCCAGCCGGGAAGCGATCTCAAGTCTGCTGGGTTAAGGGCCTTGCGCTCTACCGACTGAGCTAGGCAGTCCCTGACTGGAAGGTGAAAATGGTGCCATCCCGGATTCAAATC
>BGPT01001644.1:158764-199784 GCA_003297045.1 Symbiodinium sp. clade C Y103 | reverse complement strand
AAAAACATTTCTGTGTAAAGATGTTTGTGTGTAAAAGGGTCTGTGTGTAAAAGTGTTTGTGTGTAAAAGTGTCTGTGTGTAAACGGGTCGGTGTGAAAATGTGTGCGTAAAAGGGTCTGTGTGTAGAAAGGTCTGTGTGTAAAAGTGTTTGTATGTAAAAAGGTCTGTGTATAAAAGCTCTCTGTGGTGCACAGCTCCCGGATGCAACACACAGAGCATACAGCGCAAAGAGAAAAACGCCGCCTGNTGTGGTGCACAGCTCCCGGATGCAACACACAGAGCATACAGCGCAAAGAGAAAAACGCCGCCTGAGCATTTGTTTGGAGGCTGGCTTTCGTCCCCCCCCTCTCAGGTATACACATATATATATATATATATATATAAATATAAATATTTAGGACATGTTACAGAAAAACATTGGAAAAAAACCTGACATGCACAAACGGACACCCCCTTGGTTCCAATCCATTCCATTGGAATCCACGCTCCGAAAACCGCAGGCAGTTGGATCATGGTGAAAAGCGCCACGCATCAAGAGCTGAAGTTCTCCCCCTTGACCAACAGCTCGCCTGGTGAGGTGCAGGGTGCTGGGGGTGACCTGAAAGGTGGCTTGGGCGGGTTGTGGATGGTTGGAAAAAAATCAATGATCAAAACACATATCGGCTCATATGAATTGTTGAGAATCATTTTACAATTGTAAGAATCATAAGAATTGTCATTGGCAATTTAGTTTATTTTACAATCATCAATAAGAACCAGCAGTTCAGAAACCAGTATCAATCAGGATTTCTCGCCGCGCAAAAGGGGGGGCGCCTTCATCCTTCAAGAGTCACTCGCCAACGAGCGAGTGTGCGGGCTTCCCAAATCGTACCCCTGCACACTGGGGAATTCAAATCCTGTGTTGACATGCATGTTCATTGAAACCACCCAAGCACGCGACCCGTTCCCACGACATCAGCTTCAGCTCCCGTTGCCTTTCTGCCAGCATGAATTCTCTGTGGCCTCCGATCGTGAAGCCGTGGGAGCGGTGTTGCGGAAGTTTCTGAAGAAGAAACTCTTTTGCTGCTGCTGGGCTGAACAGGAAACCAGTGGAATTGTGGGGCGGCTCGGGATTCATGGATGTTATTCCCGTCGTATACGCTTTGACACATCCCCAAAGGACAACCAAGCGAGGGCTCACCTGCAAGTCGAGGTACAATGGTAGGCCCTATAGATAGTTGACTTTGTCTGAAAATAAAGTACCCCCCAAATCCAATGGTTTACCATCATTTCTGGCTATTTGGAGGTATATCGTCCATTTTTCAGACACACCCATCTAACTTTTCCGTCTTCTGATTGGGTTCAAACTCCCCATCTTCCGACGCTTCTTTATTTGTGCCATCACTTCAGGTTTGAAGGAAGGCCACTTTGCGCAGTACCGGCTCCTCCTGAATCAGCAGCAGAGCCTCTTCCGTGGCCTACCGGTGGAACCCATTGAGGTCCGGGGAACGGTTGTGGCGACCCTAAGGTATGGCCATTCAAATGTGGGGAAAATGAAATTTGAAACCATGGGAATGGAAGGGGGTAGCCTTGTTTTCAGACAAACTCGAGTGAAACAAAGGACCTGACACTTGCTTGTCTTAGTTCTTGTTCTGAGTTAGGAGTTCTTGTTTGGAATGGTTGTTGCAGTAGAACCATGTACAAAGAGAGTCAGACTTGGTGAGACTCCTAAATTGCAAAAAACGTTCAGCTCCATCATACTGCTTGCAGCCTTGCTGTAGCGCATTGCATGCCTGCATGCTTGCTTAATTGATCTTAATTGATTATGTTTATACTTTGCATCGAACAACAGGGCCACCAGGCTATTTGCAGCTTTGGCAGAAGCAACTACCGGGTGATAGTGGGACTTCTGGTTGAAGCGCAGGTTCAAGGGCCAAAGCTTTGACTTACAATAGATATAATGTGCTTAGACATGGTTAGACACATGTTTTCTCCAGAAATGGGGGTATACACCCCAATTCATGGCAATGAATTTGCCTTATTTTACCCAATATTGTTGGCCAATCTCATACAGGACACCACATCGCTGCAACGAAATTGTGTGCCGGGCGTGCTGATCAGGACTTGATGCCTTCAGAAGATTGCAATGATGATGTGGTCGAGGCGTTTCTGTTACTGAGCCACAGACCTGCCATGTGGTCCTGGGACCCTGGGACCGCTGGAGTCAAGATAGAAAAAACACCGAGCTCATGGTACAATAGGGGGATCCCAAAAGAGTGATCAATAAATTTGCAATGATTGCACCCCAAAGTTCAGCACTTTCAATTGGGATGATCCTGAGATGTCTGAGATCAGCTGAGCCCCAAAATCCATGTTGGGAGATTGTTGTGTAGGCTTCGACTACTTAGCCATTTGGTTGAATTCCAACCAAGACGGGGATGGCAGGAGGTCAAGTGGACACTGACCCTTTCACGCATCGCCGGTGCAGCCCCCGAGGTTTCAAAACGGTTTTCGCAAGGCTTCGGAGTATTACAGCGCCGGCTGGTCCCCGCTGTGCTATGCGGCGATGAAGGGAGACCCCATCCTGGTGGAGGCGTTGTTGTCCTCGGGTGGCAACCCGAATGACAAGACCCGTGGCGCGCGACCAGATGCTTGGCTTATGGAAAGTTGTGAGGAGGGTGGGTTGAGCGTTTGGGATGAGGTGGGTGTGGCTCCACATTATTGAAAATTGAAAACCACAACATTGGATCTTCAATGCTGAACATGTTCAATTTTGCCGGTCAACTAAGAACAGCTCATTGGCCATACGCTGGTCTGGGTCAAGTGTTGTCACCATTTTTCAATTTCATGGTTATTTATTTCTGATCTGCTAAAGAGCAAGGGATTTGAATGGGTTGTTGCTTCAGGCGCTTCCTGTTGTTTGACTTCCAGCTTCCTTGTATAGCTCACCAACCCCCCACTTCAGTGGGCTTGTCCCATGCATAGATAGGTCATAAATTAAAGTACCATGCTGACCCATCAGCTGCCACTGGCAAGTGGGAAAGTCACCCAAATCACCAAATTCGCCAAGCTGAGGAAATCAACTTGGACACCGGCACTCCAATTCTTTCCATTTGCGCCTCTGAGTGGTGGGGACGCTAGGAGCCTGCGGACCTGTCATCATGGTTGTGCCATTTTGTTCGGTGGTCCGTTTGATGTTGGAAAAGCATGTCGCGCAATGCAAGTGGCAACAGTACTTCATTGAAGAGCGAAACAATTGGCAATACTGGCCCAGACGAAGGGACCACGTCCGGTCTTTTTGATGGGTGCCTATCGTATCCTATCGTCATCCTGTGGAGGAAAGACTTCAGATACGTCTATTCTCGGCCCGGCTTTGATTTAGGGGTTGATACACTGACCATGCCGGCGATGATCCCACAAAGCTGGTCAGGTGACGTTGAAAAGTAAGGTGACTCCCCATGAAGTATCATGAAGTCTAGTCTGTGTGTTGTGCCCTATCTCCACATATTTCTGCCGGCACGATCTGGGGTCTTTGATATTTTCTGCCTTTGTACCCCTCCCAGCTTGCGTATTTCGCCAGACTGGTGTCCACCATTCTATCAATTTTAGTTGACCTCTAGTTTCAAAGTTTCAACCATAGTGCCTTTGAAGCCTTGCTTAGATGGGTTTGTTTAAACATAGGGTACCCCTAAATCTACTGGTCAACCATCATTTTGCTTCTTCAAATTCGCCATGACTAGTCAGGTAATTTCCCCAGTTTCAAGACACACCCAGGTGCCAAGTTCAAGAACCACCAGGCCCTGGAGCTCTTGATCCAATATAGAGCCTGCGTGAATTCCAAGGCCGTCCACACCCCTTTGGGCCAGGCGCAAGCGCCAGATCTGATTTCACCAACGCTACATACCCCTAAAAGAAACCGATCTTCCAACTTTTCTGGGCTCAGTTGGGGAATTCAATACTGATTCATTTTGTTCTGCTGATGGTTGGTCCAGGCTTGCATCGCCAATGATGCCATCGGCGTGCGCCTCTTGTGCAATGCCAAGGCGGATCCCCACATGAGGCGCTGGGTGCTTGGGGGCGCTTGATAAATGCACAGTTGATCTCATGGAGTGCAGCTACTCACTGGAAATCTAGCATGACCATCATGAACACCTTAAGAATGGTTTGAAGGTGCTTTTACTTGGTGGGAAGCGGTCATTTTCTGCTTGTGCATCGGGTTTACTTGCAAGCAATCAATGTGTAGCAGATGATCCCAGAATTGAATTTGGATTTAATTTTCTCCAGCTCTCTTTTTTGAGCCTTCCCAAAAAGTGGTCGCTTATGTGGGCTGCCACTCCCATTCACAGTTAAATTGATCACCGTGGAAGACACACATCTGGACAAAATCCGGGCAAGCTTGCAAAATCCGTATTTCAAACATTGCGATAGACGATTTTCCCATTTTTTCCGAATGATTTTGGGACTTCAGGGAAGTATTTCAGCTACCGCTGAACAGGAATCCCTTTGGTGATCATGCCTTGAACATGGCGGCGGCCAACGGATCCTCCGAAGCTATGGATGCCTTACTCTTGCAGAGTTCCGGCTTTGATTTATCCACCACCCTGCACTGCGCCGTACTGTTGCAGGGAGGACCAGCGCTGAGATTGGGTGGAAAGGGTGTTTTGATGGTGTTTTCTGTTTTCTGTGTTCTTGGCTGTGGCCAAGACTTGGGAAACTTGATGGTCATTCACCTTCACCAGGATCAAGCCAGGCGGTCCACAGATTGCTTGAGGTCAAGGCGAAGGTTGATGAGCCGTACCTGCAGAACAGAAGCGGTTTCCTGGTTGGGAAAATCTACAGGAAACGAAATCTTTGGGGGCGAGAGCCATGGTTTCCTGTAAGTTTTCCTTGAAACCCAGCCATTAGGTGATGTTTGAACATATTTCCACAGTTGTGAATCCGGTACTTATGGGAATGGTTCAAAATCAGTGACAAAATAGGAGGAAACGTATCTGTCGATTGCTACCCCAAAGGCTTGGGTGAACTAAGTCTGTCTATGTCAGGGTCCGGGCTGTGGCTATTGACCTGGGTCTGACGATACATGAGCGGTGATGTCGCCCGTAACACGCACCATGTTTTGCCGAGATAAACAAACAAACAATACAAAGATAGATAGATAAAGAAAGGAATAAGTGAATGATGAATGCATGAATAACTAAATAAGTAAATAGATAAATAGTCAATCAATTAATTCTTTGATTAATAACTGGATGTCGCCACGACAGTTTGCTTGAATAGCCTGTGAATAACGATGCCGTTTCGGCTTGTAGCTCTCATCTTCTGATGAGTTGGAAGTGCGCCAAGTGTAAGGTGGCTGAAAGGGTCACTGGTGACACTTGGTGCCTCGGTTGTGCCTCTTGGGAAGCCATTGAAAGAGAGCTCTGCAACAGGTGGCCCGGACCCGCTGGCTTGAGAGCCGTTGCGGAGAGCCTGGTGCTCAACGCTGCGAGGGAAACCCGGGCTCTGAGGTCTCTGAGTGCTGGCCTTGGCCTGGCACGAGGAGATCCTCGAGCTGGGACCCCTAGCGGCGGAGAGCCGGCCTCAAGGGACGCTGGCAGTAGCCAGGCGACCCCCGGGTTAGCTGCCAAGAGCGCTGCAAAGCCTTCTCCTACTGGTGCTGGCAAGGGAGGAGACAGCGAGTATACCTACAAGACAGATACAGACGAGGAGGACGAGAAAGCTGAGGAGAAGCAGAAACCCCAGGAGGGAAAGGCTGAGGCTAGCAGCAGGTCCAGTCGAAAAGAGACAGTAGAAGAGCCCCCTCTGAAGAGGGTCAAAGAAGAGAAAGCACCAGAGGAGAAGCCAAGAGAAGATAGACGTGAGAACAAACGAGAGGAGAAAAGAGAGGAACGGAGAGAGGAAAAGAAAGCTGATAAGAGTTCGAGAAAATCTCCAAAGAGATCAACTGAGACAGATCCCAAGAGGCACAGAGAAGAGTTTCAAGAAGGTGAAGGAGGAGAGAAGAAAAAGAAAGACAAGAAGAAAGGTAAGAGAGGTGGACGTAAAAGGAAGAGACTGCACAGGCTGGCAGAAGATCCTTACGCACAGATCCATCGAGGGTACCTGCCCATTTTCTTGAGGAGAGACCACCCCTGCCAGGAGGCAGGGAGAGGAAGACACGATAAACAATGGCTGCCGAGAGGGCCAGGGGCCCAAACGAGGGCGAATGGATCGCTCTAGAAGATGCTGGGTTCGTGTGGGAGAGCTTCATGCCCGCACCAGGCGATGTTGTGGAGTTCGACACAATGCTGGTGTCCCCCCACCTTGGTTCTACAGCAGTTGGAGCCTTCCTGGTTACACATGTGACCGAAGCTGCCGATGGAAGCATAGAATTGCATGGCCGTTGCATTGGATGCGACGACGAAGAGGTGGGGAAGACCCTGAGCAATCTCCTGAACCGACGGCAGTTCCTCTTGCACTTGTGCCGGGACAGTCCGTGCACTTATGCAAGCGAGGAAAAGCTGGTTCACACCTGCAAGGCCCGTTGGTTCAATCGTCACAACTTCGAGGCCGAGTACATGAAAGTCTGGGGCAAGCAAGTGCTCAAGGAGTACGATGGAGAGACTTCGAAGACCCCAAGGCGTTCAGCTTTGAAGCGGCCGGCATCAAGGAGTTCAGAGCCTGGAGGGAAGGCCAAACGTGCAAAGCCCAGAGAACCTGGGGTCGAGGAGGACGGCCTCAGAGAGAAGCTCAGGGCTCTCCAAGGGCGTATAAGGGGGACAGGCAAGCCTCCCGCCTCTGGAGAGCCTATCCACGTCAGAGAGAGTGGAGAATCCAGTGGGAGAGAAGAGGAGTCAGGCTCCACGGAAGAGGAGTCCCGAGGCTCATTCGGAGGGGCGGTTGCGGCCAACGACAACACTGGCCATCAGAGACGATCTGAAGGAGGAGCCCTCAGATCCAGAGAAGGAGAAGAAGAAAGAGAAAAAGAAGAAGAAGATAAAGAAGGCAAAGGGCCCCTCAGTGAAGGATCCGAGCATGCAGTTGCTGGCTCAGGCCGCGCAAGTGCGTGCTACTCGGAAAGAGGAGATCGAGAAGAGGGAGAAGAAGACAAAGAAGAGCGGCGGATCAGAAAAGGTAAGGGCATTGGTGAGAGCTCTTACAGGAGACAAGAAGAAGTCCGCCCACAGAGGAAGAGACAGCTTGACGAAGAGGAAGAGCCCCCGACAAGAGGATGGAGGAGACGGGGGTTCTTCTGGCAGAGGGAGCCGCAGAGGAAAGCAGCTCAAGCTCGAGCGAGATGCTTGCCCCGCTTCAGAAGAAGTCGAGCAAGAAGCCAGGGGCAGTGCTGAAGATGCTGATTCAGCACGCAAAGCACACGATGGATCAATCTTCCATGGGAGAGCCAGCAGGACGAGGACATCACGGGGGGAATCAAAATGACCTCCTACTTCAACCTGCTGGTGAGGCCATATCACCCGGCGGCCAGCCGAGACATGAAGGAGCTGAACCACCTCTCCATTTGCCTCGACGAGCTGAGGGCCGGGGAGTTGGGGAAGCTGGGAGATTCCCTGGCTTCCCGCTTCCTGGCCCTTCATACAGCCGTCAACGAGGGCAATTGGAGAGCGGCGCAGTATCTAGAGATACACCCCCTCGAAGTTACTCAGGGGGCACCTCCTGCGCTGTTGCTGGAAGCGAGGAAGCATGGCAGGCTGGTGCAGAAAGCTCAAGGAGGGGAAGACTGGCGCCGAAACAAGGGAGATTCAGAGGGCTGGCAGTCGGGGGCCAAAGGAAAAGGAGCAAAAGGAAAAGCGAAAGGAAAGGGAAAGGAGTGGCAAAGGGCCACAAAAGGAGATCAGAATTGGCAAGGAGGAGGTTGGAATCGAAGCGGAAAGAACAATTGGTGGGCATCGCAACAGGAGAAGAACGATGGGAAGGACGCCAAGACGACCGAGAAGGATGCGAAGAAGTGAATGAGGAGGAAAGGGGAAGCTGTCTTAGGACTGGCTTCCCCTGTGACATGAGTGGATTTGAGGTTTTTGAGAAGTGCTGCAGTGACGGAAGGTCGTTGACGCAGCTAGGGCCTTTGCTGGCCTGGGTGACCATACAAGGTGGTCAGGACGATGCTACTGAGGGGAGACGAACTGCTTTGTCAAGCCTTCTTCCTTCATGGGTGTTCCAAGGTGCTGGCCTTGCTGCCGTGCATCGCTCCCTTAAAAAGGGGGCCTTACCCATACGATTGGGCCAGCTTGAGGACTTGGTAGTGCGGCTGACCGGCTGCTCCTATCAGGATGTCGCTGCGCCTGAATTTTCATTGCACTACGGTACAGAGAGCTGGATCTTTTTATCCCTGCTCTATATTAATTGGTTGCATGGCTGCCGTGGCGCGCCCCGGGGCCGCTGGCGGAAAAGCGATCAAGTCGCTCTTTTGAGTGTAAAGAGCTGTGTGGAACGGGTTCTCAGGTTGGATCAGGTGGTCGAGAGGAGCTCTGAGATGGTGGAGAAGGAGTTGTCAAATAGGTTTGTCACCTATACTGGAGAAGAAGTAGCTAAGATGATGCCTTTGTCTTTTGATCAGGTTTTTCCAGCCTTACCACCTGAAGGACATGGAGGTTCTATCCCCATCTTAGAGTGGACCAAAGGTAGGACGAGAACGTTCCTCAGCAGACCTGCCGACTGCATTGTGACCGATGTGGGGCAAAAGTTGCCGAAGTTGCAAGCAAAGGTTCACATCAGGGATGAAGATAAGATGAGTGTTGCTTCTTTGTTGGTAACTAGGAAGATCTGCGATTGGGTGGAGCTGGAGCATGTGATGAAGTTCAGGGGTGAAAGAGTCCTGAATGGACTATTCGGAGTGGAGAAGTCGTCAACTTTGTCAGATGGAAGATGCCACCTCCGAGTCATAATGAATTTAATACCATCAAATGCTGTCATGGTACAATTGAGTGGTTGTGTAGCTGAGTTACCGAGCATCTCGCAGTACATGTCGCTCACTTTGAGCGAGGGAGAAAGCTTGAGTTTGGGGCAAAGCGATATGACGTCAGCGTTTTATCTCTTTTCCCTTCCTAAAGAATGGAAGAACTATCTTGCTTTTAATCTGGTTGTGGATGGTGCTGAGATCAACCGACGCAGTGGTACTCTCTACGCGTTAGCATGCTGCGTGCTGCCCATGGGGTGGGCAAGCGCGGTAAGTGTAATGCAAGAAGCAAGCCAGTTGCTCCTAGAAAGGCATGGGTTGCCGCGCGCACAACAAGTGGTTAGGACGCGCCCCCTTCCCCCCTGGATGACTTCTATTCTCTCTGAAGCTTCGCAATCGCGTAAAGCCTGGTTTCATGTGTACTTGGACAATTTCTTCACTGGTCAAAGGGTGCAATGTGGTGAGACAGGTACTGAAGCTAGGGAGGTGCACGCGCAGGCGGAAATTGCTTGGAATACAGCTGGGGTGCTATCTTCGGAGAAGAAGAAGGTGTCTGATGCGGAGGCTGTGGAAGAGTTGGGGGCGCTTATGGATGGGAGGTCGCAAATTTTAGGGGCTTCGGCTGGGCGGTTGGTCAAGCTCCTCCAAACTACATGTCTTTTGCTGTCAAAGAAGTGGATCCCGAAGAAGTGGTTGCAAGTAGCTATGGGGCGCTGGGTGCATGTGCTTCAGTTCAGGCGGGCAGGTATGTCAGGTACGCAATTGGTCTGGAAGTTGATCGCTGGTAAGAAGATGAGTGGTGAACAATTGCTTGGCGCCCGACGTGAACTTCTTTACCTGATGTTTGGATGCTGTCTCTTCCATACCTTTTTGGGGGCAGACATTAGTGAGGTTGCTACCGCTTCGGACGCGTCAGGTCGGGGAGGTGCAGTAGGTAAGGCTACTTCCTTGACTCCTCAAGGTGATGACTTCAGTAGATCTCTGTATTGGCCTGTTTCCTCTGTGGTGAAGGTGCCGATACTTGTGGTGAGCCTCTTCACCGGCATCGGTGGGGCCTTTAGGGCCTATGACCTGGTGGGCGCTGAGGTTGTAGGTATGGTAGGGTATGACACCTCCAAGCCAGCTACTAGGGTGTGTTCGCGAAGGTGGCCTCAGGCACTACTGGAAGGTGATGTGAGGAGTATTACTAGGGAGACGGTTCATCAGTGGCTTCTCAAGTATCCGCACGTCGAGCAGGTGGATTATTGGGCTGGGTTCCCATGTGTGGATTTATCAGCCGTTAAATACAACCGGCTCAACCTACAGGGGCCTGAAAGCGGTTTGTTCAAGGAGGTACTGCGGGTGTATGAGCTACTTCTTCAGGTTTTCGGGAGAAAGTTCAGAATCTTCTTCTACGTGGAGAATGTTTCATCAATGGATAAGTCTGCCCAGAAGGAGATTACAGAAGCGTTAGGTGTGCGTCCTCATCGCGTGCAGTGTGCTGATGCTGTGCCTATTTCGAGACCGCGGTTCTGTTGGACAAATCGCACTCTTCCTTTGCTTCCAGGTGTGAATGTAGTGGACAAGGGGGACTATTTGGAGGTGACAGCAAGGGCTGAGTATCCTGAGGTTGGTGCATGGCTACGAGAAGATTCAACATGGGACGGGGAAGCGGATGGCACCGTATTCCCCACATGTATGAAAGCTATCAGACGAAACTTTCCACCTCCTGCTCCTGCAGGTCTTAGTCGAACTCCTGAAGACGCTAGGGAGCGCTGGGCTGCGGATAACTTCAGGTATCCCCCCTATCAATACAAAACCCCCTATGTGATTTGGTCAGATAAGGGATGGAGACTACTGGAAAGTAGTGAGCGCGATCTGCTACACGGATATGGGTATGAGCATACCTCACTATGCTGGTCGGCGAGTGACATTAAGCGAGATCCTCAAGGATATGAAGACCAAAGATGCAGTCTCATTGGGGACTCATTCAGCATGTTCTCCTTTGTCATTTTCGCGTGGGCTTCCTGCTTTCCTTTTCTTCCTGAACTTAGCTATTCTCACCTTGCGAAGCGCATGGGTATGGCACCAGGGTTTTGTGCTCCGGTTGACAAAGTATGCCCTTTACAGCGTAGGTTGTGCTATGGTTCCTCAGGTGGTTCTCCTATGACAGTTGGTCACCTCACACGAGTGCTGCTGAGTAGAGTGAACCATACAGGTTCAGACGTGCGCGTTACTACAGGGGCTATTATGAACCCACGGGCATACCCCAGACAAAGTGCATCAGCGGACTGGTGGCATTGGGAGCACGTCTTTTCATGCCGTTGGGAGAGAAAAGAGCATATAAACAGGTTGGAAATGCGAAGCATACTCCTGTCCTTCCGCTGGCGCGTGGAGCACTTGCTCGAAGACAACATCAGGTTCATCCATCTCACCGACAGCTATGTTATCATGTCTATCATTTCCAAGGGCAGATCCAGCAGCACCATGCTCACCTCAATCCTCAAGAAGATCGCCGCACTCCAATTTGGTTTTAACCTTTTTCCCATTTTAATTCATGTTGAAAGTAGCGAAAATCCCACTGATGAGGCTAGCCGAATTTAGCCATGGCTCGACTACGAAATCTCGCTGGCATCAGAACCCGCCGGGCGAGGCAAAAAGCTCGAAAGGGCATCATTTTGAGAGAAGCAGGGATTACTAAGGCCACTCAGAGCCGCTACTACATGGCTGTTTCACTTCTTTGCAAGACAGTACAGGACGCTTCATCCATGGAGGACCTGGATGACCAGGTTGGAGACTGGATTGAAGGACAATTCCGTGCGGGAGCACCTATCAATACCGTTGCGGACGGGCTCAGTGGCCTGCATTTCTTTGTCCCTTCCACTCGCAAGCGCTTGCCGCTCTCGTGGAAACTGTTTGGAATATGGAGAAAAATGGAGACGCCCTCAAGGGCTGCCCCATTGCCAGAGGACCTCCTTTGGGCTATGGTCTCATACTCCGTTCAACATGGATTATTTGATTTTGGCTGTCTCCTGGCTTTATCCTTTCACTGTTTCTTACGAACGGGAGAGGCGCTGGCAGTTAGGCCTTGCGACCTGCTCCTTGGCAATGGAAGAGGCATTGTTCATTTGCCTGCCAGTAAGGGTAGTACCCGTCACAATGTCAAAGAATCTGTTACCATCTTTGACCCGGTGGTAGTCATCCTTCTTGAGGAGCTTGTGGCGGCAAAGCGAGAACAACGAATGACCAAAGTGCCAATTTGGTGCCATTCAGGGACCCGATTCCGGGACACCTTTGCGAAGGTTATCAAATACTTTCAGGTGACGCACCTGCAATTTCGGCCTTATAGTTTAAGGCGCGGTGGAGCCACTGCCTTCTTTGCCCAGCATGGGCTGATGGAGCGCACGCTCCTGAGGGGGAGATGGGCTAGTGTGTCGGTAGCACGACTCTACCTATGCGACGCGCTGGCTCAACTGCCTGGCCTTGTCGCTTCACACCACACCCAGCAACTGATACAGCAGTATCGTGCCTTTTGGTCGTCAGCGTGAGTCTTACCCCCACTGACAAGCACATGAAGTTCCACTCCCTGTGGGGCACGTGGATAGGATGAGATTTGACCTGTCCTGCCACATGGACTTTTGGTCGTTTTACTCAGAGTTGGCCCTGCCATATGGGCTCTTGTGAATTGGCCATAAGGCCTTAAGTTTGGCGTTATGCTGAAAGCATATCAAAGACCTTCATGCACGGCAGAGAAAGTGAGCAGGCGCCATGAAAGCAAATAATATTTAATCATAGTAATAGAAATAATGATAATCGTCAAAATAGTAGTCATAATAATAGTAATAGTAATAATAATAATAGTAATGATAACAGTAATAATAATAATCAGAATAATAGTAATAATGATAATAATAATAATCATAAAAGTGAAAATAGTAATAAAAACGCTAGTAATGATAATAGTAGTAACATGTTGTGTAACGATAATAATTATGATAGTAACAATGATTAAAATCATAATAGTAATAACAAACCTGATGCCCAAGGTTTGGTGCGCATCCTCCATCGAATCAAGGGCTTTCAGTACCAGCAGCTGGGCTTCCGGTTTGGGATTTTGGCATTTTGCTGCAAGGGATGCCGACGTAAGTGTGACAGAAGTCCAACAGCCAACTCAAGGCATCCTTTCCCAAGGGAGGAATCAATTTCAAGAACATAGGTAGCTATAGCTTGTGACCCCGCACCATGGAACAAATCCACGAGTTTTCCTCCATGAAATTTCAAGAAAAGGGGGAAGTTCTGCTGCGATCCTGCTGAAGGATCACCTGGTGGAGCCAAGGTGTGGAAAAAAAACCATGTTTCGGCGCGTGGGTTACCATAGCGCTGGGGCGACCCCCCTGATGCTGGCGATTATTTGTGCAAACTTTGAGGTGCCAGACATGGTGCTCGAAATCTTCCAAAATCGCCAGTCATTTGGAGCACGGAATGATTCAATACCCCGCAAAATACGACGGCTTTTGACTTCTTTCTTTGGGGCAAACTGCCATGGCTTCATCGTGCTTCATATCCACATGTCCTATCCGAATCTCAAGCCACTTGTGCATTCTGGTAATTGAACCTAGCTATGGAACATCCCCCATTTAGTCCGAATACTTACCGCATTTGAATGGTCATTTCCCATAGCAAACTGTTGAAAGCCAGGCCGCAGCCCTCCTGCTGCTGGAGGGAGCGAGTTTGGAAGTGCGGAATGCCCGAGGTGCCCTGGCTTCATGGGGATGGGTTGAAGATGAAGACTCAGAGGGTCCCACAGATGGAAACTGGGATAGACCTTCCAGTTATGGCCATGAAAGTACGGAAAATCTCGATAAACCACGGGAGAATGATGGATTTTTTTGAAGCAGTAGCTGTTTGTTAACCACCTTGGCAGGCACCCTCCGGTCATGCGCCCCGTTTCATTGGATTCTCATACCACTTACAAAGGAATGTAGAAATGAACATGTAGATTAGATGAGATCAGATTAGATGAGATGATCAGATCAGATGGATGTATAGATAGAAACATAGAAATTACTGTACATAGCCAAGCTGCTAAGTGCATCACGCATTTTGGTCCGTGAGCTGCGGATTTGTGATGGTCAAGGCCAGATTTTTATTGGTTCATCCCCCATTTCTGATGTTTGAATCACCGGGTTATGGTCGCAGCGTCCCAGGACTCATTTAAAAAAATGGTATCAGCATGTTTCAGCGCTAGTTTTTGCCAACAACCCAACTAACAAAATCACGCCATTGGAACCAACCAGTCTTTTTGTCGCCAAAACCTGCCATCTTCATTGGGTCTCTGCTGTGAGGCAAAACGGCCTTGGATTTGATCCGCGACGTCAGCGTCCCGGACTACCTCTTGGAGGCCATCAGCGTCAAAATTGGCCTCATGTGTGCCTTCTGCATCCCAGTTAGTGATACCCAATAGTAACCTTTCAAAGCCACATGGATCTGTCTGAGAATAGGGTATACCCCCAAAATGACCATTTAATGGGAAATATGATGATTAACCAATGGTTTTTTCCTGATACCCCAATATATGACTGGAGTTTATCATGATTTTATCCCATTCACCCCGGACATCCGACCGTTGAGGCCATGGAGTATGGAGACATGCAGAAATGCACTTCGATTATCTCCAACAGCATCATGAGACTCAGCAAAATTGCTGGGATTGGAAATTTGTAGAGGTTCATCCTCCCCAAATATGGTATACATGGTATGATAGGTCTTCGTCCACCCACACTTGGACAAAAACCATTTTGATGGGGTGGATATCTATCAGTGGAGAACAATTTTCTAGTGGGAAGCCTGTGGTCAGGGACATTGCAGAGTGAAAAAGTCTAACCCTTTTTTTCCTCCCAAGAAAGCCAAGATGTTTGGGGTTAAATTTGCGGTGCACCATGTGACCAGATCCAGCAATTGGGTACTGGTTTAATCTGTGAGGGATGTCACACAAAACGATGTTCCCAGAATTGGTTTGGGGCAAAACTACGGTCCATTGAGATGTCAAATTTTGGACTATACAAAGATGGGACCATTGTTCCTTGTTTCCAGTGATGATATCTGGTAAAAACAGTATATCCGTTCAAACGCCAAAAAATACATACTTACATACTTGTACTGTAAATCTTGTGGCTAGAATTCTCTCCCATGTGTCCTTCAGCCCAAACCCGGGCTTTCGGACCCTGAGGAGTCCGCAAACTTCCAGGACTTTGATGCGACAAGATTCAGCGTCCTCCTCCGCGACCCTGGAAATCTAAGCCGAAAAGACTTGGAGACGGGTTTAAGATGGAAGGAGAAACGAAACTTGGTATCATTATTATTTTTGATGATATGTGATATATATATATATATATATAAATACCATACAACAATTATAGTTTGTTTATTTCAATAAAGATCATTATTGTTATTATGATCATCGTTAGTTTTATTGATTGGATCTACCCAGTCAATATAGACCCTTTTGACATTGAAGAAACTTCGTCCATCTTTTTTCGCATTCCCCGCTCATACCCAGTCGACATAGTTTTTTGCTTGGGGGGTGCTCAACCACCTCCCCTGCCACAGGATTGGACCTGCAAAAAGAGCGCAGTGTTTGGAGTCAGCTTGACTTCATCGAATTTTCGAATGCCTGCTGTCAGGCGTGGCGTGCTGGAAAATCCAATTGATTGGTAGATGATTTAGCAAAAAGACACTTAGCATTACTGGTACCGACATATATTATAGATATATATCTACAATATACACTTCACCTATATTTCCACCTTTTTGTACTGGAGGATGCATAGCATGCTTCAGCATCCCTCTGGCCCGGATGTTTCTGTGGAGTCGCTGCAAGAAACTGCCGCCCACTTCCATGCATATATCTGCCCCAGAAGGCGAATGGGAAGCAGAGAATGGACAAGTTACAACTGAACACACATATATATGTATATATTATATGTGTATGTCTGTACATATATATATATGTATATATATATATATATAGTGAAATTTGTAGGCGCATTGCTACATTGCTACGCCATTTCGAGCCCTGAAAATCTGGCGCATTCGTTTTCTGGTGGCGTCCATGCAGGATGTCCGATGGCCGCCGAAAGGTGCCCTGCGGGACTTTCCCAATCCTCGCCTGTAAGGGGCAGGGCTGCCTCGAGAATTCTCGAATCTGATCCTGCTGTTCTCAAGACTTTGGAGCCCTCAGAGATGGTATTATATAGGTTGAATTCCCAAGGTCCACAGCAGGTTTTTTGGAGAGGCGATGTAAAACTATGGGAATTGATTTCTGAGCCCCAAAGAGAAGCCCGCGCTACAGCAAGCAGTAGATTGGTTGACCAATTTTGGTAATTTTTTGATGTCAACCCCGAATTACGATTTACCTTGGACGATCAGTTAGGTTTGCTCTCCCAAATAGTGATCTCACTTGCTCAAATTGTCCCTACGATATTCTTACAGGAGAGGTGAATAAACAATTAGGGCTGACCGGTTGACCTTACTCAAGTGAGCGCCGAAGGGTTCCAAAGTTGGCGAGAAATGGAGGGCCAGCAGCTCCCGTTCGGCGCACTGCCGCAAGGATCCAGGATCCATGTCGCAGCCAATTTCTCTGAAAGACCTGGGTTTGAAGACAATTCTCAGTTGATGCTGTGAACATTGGCGGTATAAACCATCCGGAAATGGAGGTAAATGCCATTTTGCCCATGATCGTTGTTTTCACCAGGACATTAATCCGGAAATCTGGGGCTGCGGTGGGTGGGGTCTGCGGGTGAATCTCTTTCCCCCCACCGCAGCGCCTTGATGCACTGTTTTTTTTGCTGAGAGGGGCATGGTTTCGAAACTCCCAGTTCTGTTCGCCATGGCAGCCATGGTGGCGACTGGCAAATTTTTCTCCTCCCTGTGGCGATCGTTTCAATGGAAGAGCCCAGGATTCTTTGCTACTGTTGGCCCCGAACCTTTCCTCACGCAGGGCACACTAGCGCTGTCAGCCTCTGATTATTTGGGAATCATTTGGGAGTTGGAAGGTGGATCCGTGATCAAATATGGAAGGTTTTCTTTGAGGCATCTTGCCGAATCTACTGGAGCCCAGAGTGGGGTCGAATTTGGTGTTTTTACCTCTTTCCCCCTGGTCTCGTATTTGAGGTATTTTGAGGTGGGAGCAACCCTGGTCTTGTGCTTCCCCACGGGGGCAAAACTGGTGTACCCTTGCTGCTTGTTGCGGAGTGGATTGTCCCCATCGACCTTGCGGGTTTGCTGCAAGGCTGCGATGCTGCCAGCCCTCCGTCTAGATGAAAAAGTGTAGTGCAAACCCATGGTCCTGGTCGGCGGTCTTTCTTTTTTACATGTATCCGTATAACGTGATAGAGTCTGCAAAATGACAATGATGTATGATGTGCATTGTGGAAATCCAAATTTTCCTCAGTCAAATGGCTACGGTCCGAGCATTGGTCAACGGAAAAACTCGCAGGAATTGTTTGGGGCTAAAAACAATGGTTGCCTGCCATTTTTCCTGAAATCCATTGAGCCAGGGTTTCCCATATTTTCTCCAACATACCCTGAATGGCAGCTACATCTCCTCCTTTCAGGTACCAATGCTTTCAGATTTTTTCCGGTCCCCAGGTGGTTGCACTGTTGCCCTGTACACTGGAGCTGCTGGCGATCATGGCCTATGCTGTCGCCTGGCAGGGGGAGATTTGGTGCAAAAAAAGATCTGAAAGACCCGAAGAAAAAGTTACGAAATATCACAGAATGTATAAAAGTTGGGATCAAATTCATCATATTCCCATATTGGGGCGTATATATCTAATATGATCTAATATGGGAATATTTGTTGGAGAGATCATTAATTGGGATGTTTGATGGGATGTACAATCAATCTTTACAGCCAGGTTTCTGGATTTGTTGCTTGTTTGATTGCCGCAGCCAATTCTTTTTTTGTTATGGTGTGCTCTCTAATTGCTGGTGATGCTGGTTTTTGAGATCCCTCTGAAACATGAAAGCAGGAGGGACACCTCCAGGGTTTTGCTGTCCGTTTGCGCGTGGGTCAAAACTTCTGGGCCAGTGAACATCACAACACTTCCGCAAATCAGACATCATTCTTGGACTCAGCAAGGTGCTATGGTGAACTGAGTCAACATTTTGACCAACACTCGAATGTGCACCTTGAATTGGCTGAAGGGTTCACGGGTTCCTCAAAAAGGGTAGATGTTGACATTGCGTCCTGCGCTTGTCTCGGTCCGATCTTGGCGATAAAAAACAAGTCCGGTTGAGTCCCAAAAATCCCCAGCTTTGTTGATAACTCTCCCCATTCTTGATGGTTACCAAATATCTTTGCCATCTTTGCCATCTTTGCCCATTTTTGACCAACAACTGGGGGATTGACACGCCACACCCCCCGCGGTGCTTCCGAGACCACGTACTTGGGGTACACCTTGGCGGAGGGGCTGGTGCGCCGCGGGAAAGTTGGGAGGGTTTCCCCGTGGCACGTCATGCTATGGGAGCCCAAATCTAGGCCGACCCCGAACAAAATTCAACATTCTCTCGCGCTTTGTTAGCAAGTATTTTTACAGTTACCCTCCGGTAATCAAACATAGCAATTGGAAATCCCCTATAAATGAAGGTTTCAATGGGAAAATCATCTAGAAATGGTGGATTTTCCATAGTTTGCTTCAGAAAGAGTGGTAAATTCCTCAACGGCCCTTGGCAGAACTTGGGCACCGTGTTGGTGGCGGTGGGGGATGGCTTGGTGATTCCCAAGATGAAGGAGCTCGGAGGCCCCAGACATCAACATCCCCAGCTGTGGCTTGGCCCCAGAACTGGGGCTACTTTGGTACAGTAAAACCATCTACCAGCTATTGAAAATTGCCATTTATAGTGGATTTTCCCATGAAAAATGGTGATTTCCCATAGCTATCTTAGTTTACCAGAGGGTACCCTCTGGTGTCATCAAACATGGCTGGAAAATCCACCATTTAGTTCGATGATCTTCCCAGCTATATAGAAACCTCTATCTCAAAAAGGGCATTTCCAATTGCCAAGGCCATGATTCCCGGAGGGTAACAATCAGCTGATCATCTCCCATATTTTGGGAGAATGGGGATGTAACCAAGAAAAAATCGATGCATTTTGTACATTGTACTCAAGAACACCGAACATGTCTTCCACGGGAGTCCACTAGTTCCCCAGTCTGGACAGCCTGAGGTTCCATGCCAAGTTCCCTCATCACCCCATGCGCGGAGCCACGAGGGAATTCGCTTGAAGAATGCTCTGGGAATCCACGGGGAAGGCTGAAAGGAAATCGTCCATTTTTGATGGGAAGATCATCCGTCAATGGATATTCTATGATATTCTCATGCGGGGGATTCTCCATTCCCAACATTTCCAGGGGGAAAATGGCAAACTATCGCATTGATAGACCTTGGCTGAATCATTCTTGGGGGTAAGATCCTGACGCATCCCAGCTGCACATTGCTGGACAATGATCCCCAGATTTTCTCTGTTTCAGGGCGTTGGAACTTCAGCGGCGTTCAAAACCCCTATTGGTTCATGATCGGAATTCTAAGGGGTTTTATTCCTCAATATATTGGGGATTATCAGAATCCATTATTGGGAATCCCTATCAACCAACTAGTATTAGGGAATGGCAGAGGATGAGCAGAACACTACTCACTTCTGCTTAGTTCACATCCCTAAGAATGCGGTGAACCGACCAACCTTTACCCTCATATAACCATAATATACCCATCTTTACAAGACATGCGGGGAACTAAAAAAGCAAACCTTCTGGTACTCAAACATGGTAATGGAACATCTACCATTTACATAGTTCGCGGTTTTTCTCTCAATAAAGCAGGATTTCCACATGAGTTTCAATTGTTACCAGAGGGTACCCCTTTCAGGGGGGGTTCATTGCTTCATTGCTGGTTTCCCCCGAGACCTGTCTCGTTCAATCAGGCCCTATTTGATGCTCTGCTGGGCACCTCTGGAGGCTGGAGTGTTGGACGGACGGTGCCTATGCTAGGCTTCAGAGTTGGGCTTGTCTGAAAATTTCAAGGGGGGAAAAACCTAAATGCAGTGGTTTGTCGGTTTATCTTCGTATTTTCCGTGAACATGGTAATAGATTGGGTTGAATCCCACAGTTTGCGACAACCCCAATCAAAGCCACTTGCGATTGAAGCAGCACAAGTGGGATTTAATCACAAAACCCATGCCTTTCCACAGACGGGTTGCCTCGAGCTCTTCTTTCAGCTGAAAATCAACTACCTCAAAAGAGAAATTTGAATGGTCTACCCTCTGGTAAACTAACATAGCTATTGAAAATGGCCATATAAATAGTGGATTTTCCAATTGAAAATTGTGATTTACCATAGTTATGTAAACGTTTACCAGAGGGTAATTGGTCTGCTGAACATGACTCCTGGGTCCATTCGTTCCCCATTTTGGTTTGCCAGTTTTTTCACCGACATCAACACACTCTTTTGGGACCCTGAACTTCAAGGAAACCCTAACACTACGGGTGGCACTGACTTTTTGCGTTCTAGTTCAGCTCGAATCCACCGATGCACTCAGCTCTCACAAGAAAGATCTAGAATTCATGAAAGAGGAATTGGAGGCTACTCGGACAAATGGGTCTTGCCATACTTGCACAAAGTTTTTGGCCTCAAGCCGCGCTTACGGATGCTTACAATCAAATATCCACTGTTTTCGGTATCGGTAGTTCAAGGCATCGCTTGAGCATGTGGGTATGGCTCAAATTTCTTCAATCCCCGAAAATGGATTGGTAAGAAACATAAAATGACCAGCCGTTTGTGTCTCCACTGCTAGTCCTGGTGATGAAGCGCCCCGCGGCCAAAACGACGACGGTCCGGCGCGCCGCACTGAAAGCCGCTGCAAAAAGCGAGTTGTCGGTGGTGCCCTCCGACGCGTTCTACGCGGCGAGTCGGGCGAAGTGGCGCAGCTGGCTGGGCAAAAACTTCAAATCCAAGAGTTATGCGGCTTGGCTTGCCGGTGGTGGAGGGAACTCGTTTTTGAATGGGATGATAGTGGCACACAACATGACATTACCAAAACTATATAAGTTATTATATATATATATATACACTTGTTGTATATAGATAACACGCACCAACCAACAATTTGTTACGTTATAATTTATTGATCCGGTGGTGAATGGAGGGAACTGTGAACGGAGCTATGGTTGTATAGCGAATTTTCCCTTGGGGAGTATAGGGGAGCTTCGAATGTAGATTCACACCCACATGACAGCTGCTGGGATTACAGTTTTTCAGGTTGATCAAAATGCTGAAACAAAACATGTTGGAATCAGTTCGCGATTTGGATTTAAATGGGGGTTTACTGACATGGATCTACTGCAATCTCAGGCTGGTGAAACATCTATTGGAAATCGAAATGTTATTTTTGGACATTGTAGACCGCAAAGGTGAATAGTGTTGCATCCATTAGTCGATCATCAATCATGAGGATGCCTGAAAAAGCGACAGAGTCCAGCATGTTGTTTCAAATAGATGGGGTGAACAGACAACTCACCCCCCAAGCCTGGTTCGCCTCTTCCAACAGGAGTTTCTGTCTGCATATACCGCCACGAAAATGTCGAGAAGAAAGATGTAAATTTGACCCAACAGATGGGAATGAAACCAACAAAAGCAACGGCAACGACTATAAAAGCACGAAACTGATGATGATTTCACATTGATTTTACCAAGTTACCTCGGAAAAAGGACATCGCCATCAAAAGCTGTGGGGATTTCAACACGAAAAGATTGACCGGCTGAGGTGTGGCTGGTCTTCCCAAAGAAGGAATCGAAGCTGCCAAGTGTGGGCTACAATGACGCGGTGGAGGATGGGCACTGGAAGAAACCCTGCGAAGTGCAATGGCTGAAGCAACTTCGATGACTTCGCAAGTGATAACTAGGGTCTAGTTTATTCGAGTTTCTTCATGTTTCTTCCACGTCCATGCTGCTTTCAATGGGACTAGCAAAGGGCTCGCAAATGGGTACCGCTGCACTCTGCACTTGTCCTCAGTACCCTCCTTGAAGGCACCCCATTCCCAGCTCCCCACCCCATCAGCCTGTTCGCTCCCAGGAGGCATTGTGTTTCGGCTGGATTGACAGCACCTACCGCCCCCTGAGTGCCACTCTTGGGATGCAGCGCTACACCCCGCGGCGGAAGATTTCGGAGAACTACTCGCAGCCCAACGTGGAGCGATTGCAATGGGTGGATCGAAAGAAGTTGATCCATCCGGAGGTTGGAGGGGGGATTGGGATGAAGGTGTTTGGGATTTTTGCAGCGTTGATTGATGGTGCAACTGTAGTTGCAGAAAAGTAGAACGTACCTTTCAGGGTCATTTGTCTTGGAACAACAGATCCACATCCTACTTCCTGTCCTAATGGACACATAAATTGATCTAGACCATTCTAGACTCTAGACCATTCTTCGCTTGAATGTCCAAGCAGAGAGCACAAAACCTGTCAGATCTTCCTGGTAGCAGCAGTCCTCTCCAGTCTCGCAGCCAAAGGTGAGGCCAAAGATTGCCCATGTGCTGAAGGCACCTGTTTTGTTGACTCATCCGAAGCGTACTGAGTGCTGTGGGGAAACTTGTGGTGTGGGTAGAGCTAGGGGCCCCAAGTTTCAGACAGGCAGTGCCAACTTACCAGGTATGTTTTTTTCTCTGATAGTTGCCCAACAGACAATGGCGCCATGCAAACCGAAACGCTACGTGGCAATCTTACACCCAACGATGCGAACCTCTATCCTCAAAAAGACACCAAAAAATGTCCTGCACCCGGAAAATTGATGCCCTGAATTTTCCCCCATTTTCCCGATATTTTCCCCTCATTTTCCAACGTTTTCCCAATCTTTATGGATACCTCAAGGGTCGAGGAAGTCCGAAAGCTGAGAAGAAACCAGCGCAGGCCAAGTTTCAGTGGCCCAAAGATATCGTTTCGGCACTGGAGAAGGACTGGTGAAGTCTAGACATGTTGGGAAGACCACTAAATCCGATGGCAGAGAAAGCTATTTTTCCGTGAAATCAAGTTCTTGGAAGGATACTGCAGTTTCAGACACACACACACACACACACGCACAAAAAATTGTTTGTAGGTCCTGATGATGGGATTTGTTGAAGGAAAACTGGAAAACATGCAGGAGATCATGTTTTTATCATATCAGACTTTGGGGGTTAAGTCTTATGATCCGAAGTAAAGCAGGATCTTCCTCTTTCCAAGTGGGTTTGCAACCATAGTTATGGGGTGGACACCCGGAACTAGCTTAGGGACTTAAAAGCAGTACCATCTCATGGCGTTGCTGGCAAAATAGCCAGGTTAGCCAGGAATGGAATCCACAAGTAGAGATAATGAAATCATTTTGTTTTTTCTGGGCGTCTATCCTTGGTGCTTAAATCATGAAAAAATCCAATATGGCCAGTTGTGAATCAAATCTCATGGATTCTTCATTTTCCCCGGTGAAATCACACACATCTCCGTTTTTCACGGCGAAAATGCACGATCTTCCCGACATGCAGGACCCTGCCGCGCGCCGCTACTGGCGCAGCTTTAGTGCCTCCTATCGCCGCATTCGGGTTGCCTGGGTGGAACAGAAGCGCAAGGCGGAGCCCAAGGACGGGGGTGGTTCCAGGGTTCCCTATGGTTCCAGAGGTTGATTGTGGGTTGGTTCCGGGTCCTGGAGATAGCTACAAATGTCAACCCCGGATCAACAGATTTTGTAATAACCCTCTGGCCTCTGGGCTTAATTGGGGGGTTACCATTTTAGTAGCACTATTTTTGTGCGTACTGGTGAAAGCTCAAAGCGAGTACTTGTGCAACTGAAAATCGCTATGATCGGGTTGCACCCCTGTAGGCAAAATTTCGCAAACATCTTCCTATCCACGAGGAGTTTCAGAAGCGGCTCAAAAACCTGGTTGAGAAGACACGTGCCGGAAAGCAGTTTGGCGGCTTGTGCTGCAAACCTGTGGGAGATTCCATAGGTGGCCGTTCTCCGCAAACAAACATAAGTATGGAAGCCATGGCCCATTTGGTTCGATGGTTTGCCTATTTTATAACCCTTATAACCATGGTGAATGGTGATTTTCCATAGCGAGGTGAATTACTAGAGGGTAGATTATATGGGCTAAATCACGTTGGGAAACCCTTGGACGCACAAAAAAAGTTGGTCACCTATTTTTGAATTTTTGCCATCCATCATCCATCTTTTGGGGCCAGAATTTTTGATCATACCCAGCAATCAGAGATGACATGCATTGTTCAAAACCCATCAAAGATTCCACATCAGTAGATAATGTGCACAAACTGAAATGAAACACTGCCAGATAGACTGTCTGACAGTTAAATAGAGGACGGGCCTTCTAGCATTTCTCCAAACTTCTCTTCGTCAACCCTGAAGAATGAGCTGAACATATCCGCAGACTGTTGAGCCTCAGGCACCGACATCGGCAAGTTCTACTGAGATACACTGATGTGCCCGAGCCATTTCGGCGATATTTACCTAGGGGAACCAAGACCGGCAATGTCGTATAGTTTTTGGCTATGCTGTATTATCCCATCCCCCGTTAATATGAAACATCCCCTATGGTCCGAAAAATGTGGTTTCAAACCCTACATGAATCATGGTTTCTGGGTTTCTGGGGATGTGTTGATTACTAGGGGAATGGGATTATGTCGGGTGTCAACCCTACCCAAACTTCGGGTCTCATGGCTCCCCCTATTGTTTGGCCAATGATCAACACGAAGGGCAACTGGGCAGCGTTTGAAGTTTGGCCGGCGCGTCCTTGGAAAAAGTTGCTGGAAAGCTCAATGTGGGAAGCACAACATGTTTCAGTGGATAGATGGGGAAATGTTACAGGAAACCAATGGGGTCTGGATGTTCATTCCCCCGTGGAAAATCACAGCTTTTGTGGTATCCATTCTGTCATGAAGCTCTTCCGGGATGCCAGGCGTGTTATGTGTTGGCGCTCTTTGGTGCTGGGGGCCCGGATACCCTTAACATTATAGCAGCCCCCCCCAAATAGAAGTAAAATTCCGGAAAAATATAAAGTGATGAATTGTTTTTCTAAGGTCACTATCTCATTAACAAAAAGTTCGGACCCTGATTTTCTGCATTTTTCTGCACCCGCCTTAAACGGAGGGTTTTCCGCGACCCCAGGTCTTTACATCTGTGTCCGCGCCAGCCAGCATGCTCGGTGGCCCAAAGGTCTACAGAGTTGGGACGCTGTGCAATTCATGGCCGATCTGGTAACCCTACGGCCATCCATTTTAAATATATCGATGCTTTTTTTAAATCAGGGGTTTCAACCAATCTTCAAATGATGATGTTTTGAATTGTTAGGCTTAAAGGAACCATCAGATGATTGCAAGAAGGTGATAAACCCCCAGTTATGTTTGTTGGTTTACAACCCCCATAAATAAACTACAGATAATTGCAGATCTAAATCTAGCATGAACCCTAGTTTTGGTTATAATAGTACTGTATGTAGCAACTTAGTATGTTAGTATATTTAGCCATATTCCCCACAAACCAGAGTTCTTGGAGTTATGTTCACCAACTTAGCTATCATAAATCAGCTATAGATACCATGAAACCTCTAATTTTGTTTGGTTAAATTCCCTTTTTCCTATGGTTTCATCTCATTTTTGTCGCTTAAAAAATCCATTTTCCTGTGGTTCCGTAGTATCCTCCATCCCCTAAAACCATGGAAAATTGGGCTTCTTCCAGGCCGGACATCAACTTGGTCTTCCAGATCAGTTGGACCGTGCTGCGCGTCCTCGCCACGGTCTGCGGGGGTGCCGCTGGGCTCAACCCTTGAGACCAGCCCTAGAAATTCCCATGTTTTTTTTTTGGCAGGGAATGAAAGCACATTTCTTGGACCATAGACTGGTGTTGAATGTTGGGATGGGATGAATTATGTGATATATTCACCAGTCTTACCACCTAGGCTTTGATGGGCTTTGCGGCCGGCTGTGCCATCAGATATCGTGGCAAGGTGCCGACCGTGTGACACAGATCTTCAAGGGAGCACTAGGGATTCCCAGATCTTTCATGACATCATGGGGATCCCCAGAAATAATAGTTATTGTGTTATTGGAGTATCAGTATCAGTCAATTTTAGGTTTGAACATCACTTGAATTGGTAGTGAAATTGAAATAGTGGTTAACAGCCTCCTCAAGAGGTAGTGGTTGCAGACCAAACATCAGAAAACTTGAATTTGAAGTGAATTTTGTCTCATAGCGGAAGCATCGTGCTTTGCTGCGAGGAACACCAGGAACGTCGTCTACCTACATACCGTCACCCCCAGTGATAACAAACATACCTAAGTTTGGTGCAGGAGGATGACGATCTTACCTGAAGAGTGTGTATTTTTGGGCCTCTGCCATATTTTGGTGGGTGTGTATCTCTGTGGGAGCAGAAACTCTTGACAAAAAACATGCAAAAGCATGGAAACATGACTTCAAGAAGGGACACACCACTGCTAGCAATCCAATGATGAAATCATTTGGTTTGGACCGAAGTGTTTCCAGATGCCCCCAGGGGGCTGGGAAGGAGCTGCAACGGCAGGTGATGTATGACGACCGGCCCGTCTTCAACGATTCCGCGGTGGAATCCTTCCTGATTCTGCTGGTTGGGGGCCTCGACCCGAAGGTCAAGAAACTCATCCCATCCCACCTGGGAAAATCCGTGAAATTTCAGGGGGTCAAGTGTTGGATTTTTTCTTGGAGGCCATCCCTTGAAGCCCCCTCTCGAACCAGGGAATCGCCTTGATTGCCTACGGTCTGGGCGGAAACTCGTGTGGCTACCCAGGTGATTTTGAGGGGGGCGAACATCCCAAGGTTTCATCTATTTGTAGTGAATCATGAGCTGGCCAAATTGGGGATGGTTCATATGATTTATCTTCAAGTAATTTAACATAGCTGTTGAACATGACCATTTACAATTGTTTACCTATTAGAAATGGTGACTTTCCATAGCTATGTTAGTTTACCAGAGGGTGTGTACGGAATGGTCTATCATTGATTGGGTCAACCTTTTGTCTTGTTCAGTTTTAATCCAGGTTTTTGATACATTTTGGGTTCCTGAACTTCCTGCAACCAGCCCGCCTTCCCGTTGAGGATGTCTATCTTCAGTTTGGCCCTCAGTCATGGTTCATACCCCCCAGTTGTTGCCATTTTATGCATAGTTTGCCCTTCAGTGAACTAATGGTTTGCTATGGAGAATGGGCGCATTTAGTTCGATGATCTAGCTATTTGATTTTCCATCTCAAAATCATCCAAGAATGACCGCAAACCAGGAAGAAATGATGAAATAATTTGCCACATGGCCTCTGGTAATTGTAAATGAGAATATAAATGGACTTTGATGTGAATGTAATGTGAATGTAATGGAACATAGTGGGCATGTAATGTTTGCTCTCTGGTGTCATCAAACATGGCTTGCTGGAAAATCCACCTTTTCTATACAGGGGATTTCCCAGGCAGCCACGTTTGAGCACACCACAGGGTCGCTTCAACGTCGCTTGAGGTATGGGTCCCTTGTTCCATCCTGAGCTGATGGTCATCGTCCGGGGTCCCAGCTGACAACCAACTCACGGTGACCTCATGGGCCATGAAATCCATATGACATCATTTCTGAACTCATCTTCAAGCCACCTTTCTGGCAGGTCACTGGATCCACCTTTGCGTGGTATTGCGATACTCACCACCAGGAGTGCTTCAAGGTCCTTGAACAGGTCTGGATGGCTGGGGGGTTAGCACCGGGGAGGCGTTGGAAATGGAACATGGGGAGACGAACATTTACGAAATACCTCAAGATTTCCAGCAGTTTTGAGACTTGGATAGAGTATGAGTCGATTTGTGGGCCAACCTCAATCTACGGGAATCAGCCAACGATTTTAGGTTGGGAGAACCTCACAATACCTCAAGATCAACATTTGTAGACACCTCAACGATTCGATGTTGGAAAAACGGAGGGCTTTTCCATGGTTCCCCTCTCCGAGGTGGAGACTGCCATGGGTGGAGTGTGGGTCTTCGGACAGTTGGACCAGCTCAGAATGGCAGCCCGAGTGGTATAACCAACAATTAGTCTGGGGTGAACTAACATAGATGTGGAAACTCCACCATGGAATTTGATCATTTTCTTCATAAATGATGGTTGTCTTCCACGTCTTTTATCATCTTTTTGTATGTTTACCCCTGGGTAATGGGAATATGGTGGGAATATCAAAGGACTAATTTTACGCCACAATAACAGCGATAGTTCCCAATTAAGCCAGGTGTAAATTGAGTCATTGGGATTTTCTGTTTTATTTGCTACCACACAAAAAGTTGGAGAAAAGATGCAGAACCCAACTGGGTGATGGGACGAAAGGGATGCAGAGTGGGAGAATTCTGAGAGAAGACCATCCGAAAAAAGGAGACATTCACCGGCAAAGAGTGGAGGATTTAATGCAACAATGGAAGTGGACATCACCCAGAAAACTGTTAGATTCTCTGTCAGATCTGGTCCTTCTTGGGATGATGCTCCGGCTTTTTGAGGCTTGTACTCTTCACCATGATTGGCAGCAAAACCAGCTGGGGGACTGAGCCATTGGGCTTCAAGTTTCTCCTCTTGTCGTGAATGAGCCACGTGCCTTGGGAGTAGCGAAACAACTCATACTACTTGGGGTCAAAATCCACGGACCAGCCAACCACCATTCAACCAGAACCAGAACATCCCAGTTGTTTTAGACTATGGGATTTGCCACTTTATTTATGGAATTTATATGAATCTATGATTAGTAGTTGGTTTAGTTCTCTCGAAAAATCCCAGTTATACTCATCTTGGATCCGTTCCCAGGTTTTTCCATTTTCCCAGATGTCACCACCGTCTTGCCAATCATGGTGCGGCACCTGAGCATGGGAGATTTGCGCCAAAGATATGGCCATTTTCTTTATATGGGGAAATGTTGGAGTTCTGAACCAATGAATTTCGAGGTTTTTCTTCCTCAATGATTCTTTTTGGACCCATTTTTGGTGACAGCATGAGCCCAGTCAACCCACTCGATGGTTGTTCAGAGAGGACGGCCAACTCTGAAATACTTGTTAGTGAGATCATTTTTTTTCCGTTCATCAAGTCTGACAGTCTGACCCGCATTGCTGGTTGCAGTTTCAGAATTGTTGTTGGCCAAATCCCAATTACATTCATGTCATTTCATGTCCCTATTCTTCTTGTTTCCGCTCCCCAGTTTTTTTTTTCCATTCTTAGTTGAATCCAAAAAACGAATCCAAAAAGTCCACGACTCCATTCTTCTCAGAAATCCTCGGAAATCCTCATGGTTGGGAAACTCTCTTCCAAGCCCCTCCCTCCAGGCCATTGGACTCTTGGTGCGCTTCGTGGGAGTCATGGCCTCCATGCTCCCTATGGATCTGGCGGCCTTTAAGGCGAGGAACTTGGCAGTTGGGGGTTGGGGAGGTGCACTTTTTCAACCTTGGTTTCTTTGAAGTTGCGTGTACAACTGCGTGTTTTTTGGATTGTGAACTTGGGGGTCTCCGTTTCTTTTTCGGGCTTGGATCGGACTTGTTGAAGTGAAAAGTGGCATCTGAAGAAGGTGCTACTAAAGTTGCGACTAAAGCTTTGAGAAAAGAAGGCAGGGTTTGCGTAGGATTTGCGAGTTGGGCCAATTCGATAAAGTTTTCAATCGTGGTTCGATATTTCAGTAGAACATGAAAGAAAGAACACATCAGAAATCCTCAGAAAATCAGATGTAATCATCTTACAATCAGATATAATCATCTTACAATCCGACAGAATCAGATAATCAGATGATTAATCAGATTTTAATCATATTGTATAATCATAATCATATATATATATATATATATATAACCTAAGCTTCATTTGATTTCAAAATCACAGGACTTTGGGATTCACAACGCCCCCCCCGTTGGGTCGCCTTTTTCTTTTCAGGTGCCCACGGGCGCCGCCGATCCGGTACAGCAGTCGGGGGATGGAGGTGGCGTTCACCGCGGAGATGGGGATGGAGGTTGGAAGCCACATAGTGGAAGAGGTTGGAAATGGAATAATGTGGGTAAACCAATAATAAACCACCCATTTTGGAATGGTTTATACCACCTATTTATGGTGATTTGGGGGATGGTTTATTATTGTTTTACCTACATTACATCCTGTCTCCATAGCTATGTTAGTTTACCAACCTATATGTTAGTTTACCAACCTATGGTTATAGAGGTTGGAACTGGAATACATCCATCACTATTCAATATACCCTCTGGTCATTCAACATAGCTATTGAAAATGGCCATAGAAATGGTTGATTTTCCCATTAAAGATGGTGATTTTCCAAAGCTATGTTAGTTTACCAGAGGGCAATTAGCATATGGTTATAATCAACTGTATCAATGAATAATGTGGAGGAATTTTATTTGGTTATGATATGTTATATATCATATTGATCAAAACAAGTCACAAGAATGTTGATCATGTTAAAATCATCCATATTGTCATAATATGATCCAAAACCATGTATGCCATGCTCAAGTCAGATGGCTTGTTTTCCCTCAAGTTCAGTTCCTTTTTTGTACTGAATATATAGTCGAGGATTCCCATGGCATTTTGACATGAATCACGATAGATGTCACACTGCTGGGTTGATTGGAAGGAAGGTCCGTAAAATCCCCGAACTAGCCATGGAGGTTTAGATCGCTGGGAACATCATCGAACTAAATGGTGGATTTTCCAGCAATCCACGTTTGATGTCACCGGAGGGTATGGGTAATTCATTGGCTATCCCAATAATAAACCACCTCCAATATCATCATAGATGGATGGGAATTATCATCCCCAAATGGAAGGCGTTTGATTGGGTTTACCACATTATCCTGTTATCCCCAAGATTCCTTTCAGGCAGCGCCCAGCCATCTGTGGATGATGCGTTCTTCTGCTTCCTGGCCTGCCTACCACGGGTGCGAAGCCCCGGGCGTAGCCAGCAGTTCCCAGGTTTCCCGCGGCCCTGGAAGCCATCTGGGGTTGTCTGAAATGTGAGAGGTCGAACAATGTGGGATGCACCCAATGCCATAAACCATCACGCAGAATCCCCAAATTGGTGGTTCATGAAAATAGGTATGCCATGGTATACCCCTGGAAATGTATATGAAATTATCCCCCTTCCATGGGGCCCCATAGATAGCTTCAGTTCGTTTAGAACTGAGAATTTTATGGCAAACTATGGTGTATGGTAGATGTATGGGCCATATGGGGGTTTCCATAAATGGGGGTACCCTGAAATGAATGGTTTATACTGGAAAATCAATCTATAAATGGATGATTTTTGGGGTATCCCCATTTCAGGAAACCTCCATATCTGTATAGTTGCTACGGTTACAAACCAACCCATACATCACTGGGGACCCTGCACCCTGGCAATCTGATTTATGCCAGGCCACCATCCAGGGTGCTCTGGGTGCAGTTCCGGTGAATCAGCGTTTCTTCCAGGACGGACAGCGGTCCCTTACTGTTTTTACGGTGCCAGTTTCATGGGTTACAAGGGTCTAAGACTACACTACCGGTTCTTTAAATATTAATGTGGGTAAAACAATAGTAAACCGTCCCTCAAATCACTATAAATAGGTGGTATAAACCATTCCAAAATGGATGGTTTATTATTGTTTTACCCACATTACATTGTTTAGATTGGGATCCAGTTTGATGAATTTCCCTTGTAGGGAAGACTGCGGAAGACTGAGAAATGGCCCTGGGATTGGAGCTACTGCGACACTTTTGAGAGTCCACTGATGGAGGAATGGTCCCAAAGGCGGCACGTTCAGTGACTTGACAAATGCTGGGCCTTCTTCGAGGTATGTTTAATGTGGGTAAAACAATAATAAACCACCCAGTTGGGAATGGAGTATACAACCTAAATTATGGTGAAATTGGGGATGGTTTATTATTGTTTTACCAACATTATAGCATTTTAAGTAACTACTAACTGGCGATAACTGGGAGTTTACCTAGAAGTTGCTTGGGATTACAACCATATTTGCAGGAAGTTTTCTTTTTCAAAGATTTAGATGCGGAGCATATACGGGTGGTGATTTTTCTCTTTTCCAACACAAGTATATTTTACGTATATATATATATACATAGGCGCGTAAGACGCCTCTTCATGCAGTCAGGAAAAAAATACATACATGTAAATCTAGACAATACATATGTACACATAGAAATCCATTGTAACACCCCCATGATCAAGCCCTTGGCGAAAGCCATCCAGTCTCATTCTTAGTGGCCGCAGGACGTCCCCGTGGACGATCGAGCCGAGGAACGGGGATCCCAAATCCATTGGTTGACCATCATATTTCCATCATATTTCCATCATATTTCCCTATCTAATTAGCACTTTTTTGGATATAGGCCCTGGTTCAAGACCCATATATAGATTGTTTTGTGTTTGATACATCATCAGGAATAAATCAGTACTTGCACCGCAAATCGATGATCGTTTGTTGTTGTTTGATGAATCTGGGGAAAAATCAGTACTTGCAGAGTGATACTTCCAAACATGTGTAGATTCTGCATCATGTTTGATAGTCTTTTTTTTGCATCCATACAATCCCTTTGTTGCTTACTTTGTGTCCTTGATATCTCTAATATGAAATGCCCTCCTCAAAAACTCTAGTTTAGTATTGGATCTGTTCATTTTAGGAACCCATGTGGAGAATTTGATATTGGGGCAAGGGATTGCAAACAAGATTCCCATTATCCCTCCATCTTCAACTCTTCCCATCGTATGGAAGGTTGGTTGATTCGTACCCATCGAACTATCACCAAAAACCTTCAAGGAACTGCCAGTGATCATCCAAGGCTCGCAGTTCCCCATATGTCCGCCAGGCGAGGGAGTTTATCTTCACGGCAGCCAGACTGTACATTTTTTGCAGGGGCACCTGGACGATTGGACGATGGGAGGGCCGGAGAGGTTTTTTCCTGATGGCCTTTTGGCGGGGATGTAAAAAGGTGATCAATGCGCAGTTGCTGGGATGAATATGTCGAATCCAACATCATCCAAGTTCGATTCTTGGTTCCTGTCCCAACCGGAAGAAACCCATTTTTCGGCCGCTGCAGGCTATGCCATCTTCGGCATGTTTTTCCTCAATACCTATGGCTACCGGATCTTGGAACGCGACAAGCGGTACGCACGTGCCATGATGGCGTCGGGGTGCCGAGATGGTGGTTTCCATAAATGGGAGGATCCCCAAAATGGATGGTTATCTAATCTACAAAATAACAATAGTGGAATTGTTGGAGTTTCTATTTCACCCATATCTACGGGTTATCTGAAGTTATATATCTATAGTATGGGTTAGGCTAGGGTAAACTCTCGATGTGAAAAATCTCAACCATTGAAATGATTGAAGTGATCACATTTTTGGAATGGCTGTCCCCAGCCGTTTTCCGCATCGTTTTGGAGCCTCCCCGAGGTCTGAGGCTGCGGAGCTCCCGGAGCGTCCCAGCACTGCGTCGCCGAACACCGCCACGCGGTGTTTTCAAGGGCGGACGGATGGGAAGGGCGGACGTGGAGAGCAGGCGGTGCTGATCCATGGATTTGTTGAAAGCTTCATTTTTGAGGAGCAAATTGAGTTTTTTTTGGATCAAGTTGATATATATATATATATACTGTAATATAAAATGTAAAGTGTCTATAGAATCATATTTTGGGGACCCCAAGTCATGAATAAGTCCAGTACATTCCACCAGGGTTTTGTTTCGGGGGTATCGTTCGGGGGATGAGGTTCAATGGTGATGCATGGAATGTCGCCGGGGGATAATGAAGATCATTGAGGACATACCCTCCAGTGAACTAACATAACTATGGAAAATCACCAGTTTTGATGGGAAAATGGCCATTTTCAATAGCTATGTTAGTTTACCAGAGGGTATTCCGATGAAAGCAATGCTGCACGAGGATTTTATTTCAATTCTCCAGATCAAAGATCATCCAGATCGTTATCTGACTGATTGGGTACAGCTGATCCAATTCCAGCGGCTTACAGCTGGGCCTACCACCATGCTACTTACAATATGGTTGATATTTCAATCGTCCATCTATGATATAAGATATATAAAGTAAGCATAGCATGGTATTTCCCATCTCCACTTTCTATATGGTACTTAGATAATATAGTGCCATCACCGAACTTACTAAAAACTGTTGCTTTCCCCATTGAACATGAGAAAATTGGGATGATTTTTGGGGTCCATTGGGGGATCATCGCACGGATCGCAAGTGGTTAATAATTCCGGGTTCGTAAGTCCCCGATTCCGAGGGCGATCCTCTAGCAAACTAACATAGCTATGGCAATTCACCATCTTTTAAATAGGTAAATCAACGATTCCTATGGTCATTTTCAATAGCTATGTTGACATAACCAGAGGGTTATCCCATTGATAAGCAGCTAACAAAACCACAAATCACTCATCAGTTCCCGAGTTTCCCCATCTTCACCGAGGTGGAATCCAAAGTGGCCTGGGGCGCCCAGTGTTTTGGGGCCAGAAATCTTCGATGATCCCTTGAAACCAGCAAGGTAACCCATGGCAAGCGAGGTAGTGATACCAATCGTCATGAGCAATTTGTCAGAATGATATTGACGATAAATGACATAAATAATGATACCAAGAATTATGAATACCTAGCAGTTTGATCAGCAATTATCAATATGATCGTAATGACTAGATTTCTTTTTGACAAGACATGATGATAATGATACGAGGAACGACAATAATGACATTGCTAGGTGATAGCAAAAAGATACATACACCCACACTTTCAATGCTGAATGATAATGATAACAATGATGATAGCAATGATAAAATACACATATACTTCTTTTTGTTCATATTACTATTACCAAACAAGACATGTATTCCCATTGCAACAAGAAATCAATACAGTGTATATGCATTCACTGTTGGGGACGAATTCATACTAATCGACGAACATACGGTTTTTGTTATGGTTTATATATCTACATTCCATATGCACAGTATAGAGTAAATCACCGTCTTTGGGACCCGAGTTCCGTCACCGGGACCTGACCCGCTTGGCGGGTCACTCCGACTGTTGTCTCGTGACGTCCCTTGAGGTTCCACCGAGGCACCTGGGGCGGTGTGGAAAACATCTACCCTCTGGCAAACGTTTACATAACTATGGAAAATACCCATTTTTAATGGGGAAATCCACTATTTCTATGGCCATTTTCAATAGCTTTTTGTATGTTTACCAGAGGGTATACTTACTTCGAAATTCTTTGTGTGTTTCAGTGAAATTGCCAGGTCGGAGACAGCTCATTCGAACCCGCGGAAAGAAAACCTGAGGCAGGGGGTGTTCTGGTGCTGGCGGCGCGTGCAGGTTAAAACACCTTCAGAACTCGGGATATAACATGATTCAACTAAGTGGCTGATGTTTTCAGGATATTTTCAGGGCGTCGCAGGGTTTTTGAGTGTTGGAATCCTGTTTTCAGGGTGTCGCTGATTGAATGTGGATGCTGTTTCAACCTGGAAGCATGGGGTTATGGATGTCACTGATACTGCTTACTAGCCAGAAAGAACGAAGCGTTGGAAAGAGCTCCCACTGCGGCCGGAAAACTTTTGCGCTTGGCACGGAAAGATATCAGAAGATCAGCCATCCATTGAATTCGGAATGTAGGCACCTGGTATGATGCTGAATATACGATCGTCACAGTACTTGTAATCAGCATTCTTTGGACTTCCCACAACACGGTTTCTTTTAAGTACAAGTGAATTAGGAGCCATGATCAGGGTCAATCAGGTAACCAGTTATTCTCGTGACAGGCGTTTTTGCATCTTCTTGCGAGTTACATCCGAAGCCTTAAGCGCCGTTTTGGCGCTTCAAACACAGATGATAAAGTGGCCATTCATGAAACAATCAACCTCACTGGTCATTCACCACTAAACAATATGTGTGTAATTGTATATGGCTGTACTCCATTTTAAATGGTATGGGGTATGATCCTCTTTTCATCAAACCCAATGATCTCAGCGAAAAGTTCAGCGCTGGTACGAGGCGCTCCAAGTCGAATGTGTCCTCCATGTCTGGGAAGACTTACGAGGTGCGGTGGATGTTTGATGGGACTCCATGGACGTTCAATCGAAATGAATGGGATTTACCATTTTTTTTTTAAGAATCGTTGCAAATCCCTGTGATATCAGTGATATCCATCAATAGTGGTTGATACTGTAGTGCTTGATCATTGGATATTTACTCATTAACTTTGCTATGGAAAATTGGCATTTTCAATAGGTAAATCACGGTAAATCATCATAGATCATAGAGATAATGGGACATATTCCATCGCTATGTTAAACAACCAAAGGGCAACTCAAGGTTTCATTTGGGAGGTATTCAATATTACCAGTAGAGGGAAGGGATTTTCATAGGGGGAGATCAATAGATCAATTTGAAGAGTCATTCCGATTTCTTTTTTTGGGTAACCCTCCATTATCATGAACAAAGTACATTGATCCGGACTATCCTCCAGAACGGGGAATGATGGTGAAAAGAGCAGGGGAATTTAGCCAAGAAAATGGGATCATGATCGAACAATTATGGAACATCTTTTCAATGTTGCAGGCATGTGTTTGTGAAAGACTGGTGGATACCCAGTTTATGACATGTACAATGGCAAAAATATGGCAATGAATGGAATTTCGGGGCACCAGACTTGCAGACCAACCCCTATGGGTTTAAGATGCTTTTCATCGCAGATTCAGCAGTATGTTAGTTGCCGTTACTGTGGTAAAGCGCAACAACACACCAACAACTAGCCCAGATTTACCACTTAAATTTGGGGGATACTATTAGACCATACCCCAAAAAGCGGGTTTAGTATGGCTTATGGCGTTTACGTTGGTTTACCACATCATAGGCCACAGGTAAAGTTGCGTTTGCAGTACCATCCACTAAGTGGGGCCCCCACTTACACGTTGGTTTATAGACCCATTTAACTGTAGATACCTCCACAAAAAAAGCCTCTTTATTGGAGTTATAAACCCACTTACCCATCAAAAGCCAACTACACATTCTGTAAATCCAAATTTTCTTGGTCACATCATTGGCTGTTCTGCTCCCGACTATATGCAGGAGGACAGAGCAGCCCTATGCTCATCTCTGCAAAGCTTATTCCATGGTCAGACATTTGTTGAATCCACATTTTTCTTTCGATGAGGATTCATCTCAAGAAGAATGTATTCAACTATAGTAAGTCACGAAGAAATTATGCAAGTCAACTATAAATTCTATCAATGCACATTTTTCTTGCACATTTTTCTTGGTCAGATCCCCAAATTGGGATGGCAACTCACCGCTCGAAACGTGGCCCCTTCTTGGTGCTGCCGAACGGCAGGCGATCCCCGAGACGCCCCGTTCGGAGCACGCGGACGATGGCCCGGGGCCGGGCTTGTGGGGGATGCCCAGCAGAGAGCAGTTTTCAGCGGGGAGTTCAGGGGGGATTTCAAGGGGGATTGGGTGATTTCATGTAGCAACAACCCCCGTTTTTTGGTTGATTGAAAGGTGATTTCGTTGGATGTCACCAAGAACAGAAGCCGTTTTTCTCTGGGATTTCATGGGATTTTATCAGCAAATGGTGATTTAATGAGCATAGCACCCCCCCAACATGATGCTTACAAATGGGAAAATATGGGGAAAAACATGATGTAAAAAAAAACATCCTGGAAAATCTGGAAACAGTTTTCGGCATTTTTTTTGGGGGTTGCTATTGGATAGGATATTATGGGAATACAATATGATCCCACCTATGTTACTTTTTTTTTGACATGGGAAATTCAATCTATAAAATGGGCATATTCTATGGACTATAACTTACCAACTTGATATATGTTGGGGATTTGACTCTTTACCCTCCAGTAATTTAAGAGTTTGCTATGGAAGCCATGGTCTACTTTGTTCGATGATTGACCTATCATGTTTTGCCATATCTATGTCGAATTACCAGAGGGTAGATAGCAAAATGGACATTTGTCCAAGTTTTTACTTGATGATAGATGATTTTTTAATCTCTCACATTGTACCCCCGATTTTATCCCCACTCCGATGATGAAACATTCCTCTGACCTCCGCCTAGGGAGTCGCGCTCCGTCTCCCACAACGCCCTCCCGGCCGCGCAGCACGTGTCGGACCCGGGGCCGCAGCGGGGACGCTTCGTCGCGGGGCTCAGGTTGCGCAATGGGAAATCGGCCAGGTTGCGGGGAGGCGTTTCCTGGGAGAGATCGGCATTTTCCATCATTTTATTGATGATTTTCATGGAAAGATGGGTATTTTCCACTGTTCATAGATGATTTTTGTGGCAATAAACTAACAAAAACACGTTGTCATTCATTGTTGTAATGTTTGATTACAAGAGGGAAAACTTTAGTTTCTGCTTTGAGAAGGGAAACTGGTTAAACATTTGACCCGCAGATCGGCTGTCCAGCAAGGTCATTGATCACTGTATAGATAGACTAGATGAGATTAGATGAGATCCGATGAGATGAGAGTTAGACTATATCTAAATCAGATGAGATGAGAAAAGATTACACACACATATATATATATATATATACACACATACACACATACCTCATAGCAAACTCAAGCAGATAGACACATCATTTGCTGATCGATTTTCCCCGATGGGTCGTTTCTTAGGTCACAGAGCCGGCGATTGCTCCGGGCACGCCCAGCACCATGCTGAAAAAATTGGTGCCTCGGATGTGTTCGGAACGCGAACGCGCTGAGGCAGAGGAACACCCGAGTAGTGGATGGAAGATTTTGGAGAATGTTGGATGATTGTTGATGATTTTGGATGATTTTATTACATGGTGAATTGTCAGGTTATACAATTTTGAATAATTAGATTTCTTTCTAACATGGAAGATTTTAAGGTTGATTTTGGATGGTTCCCTATGGCTTAAGCAGTCACGATGACACATGCCTTAGCCAAGTCTGAGGGAAGCCGTGTCTGACTTGTGGGACCAAAAATTTGGGAATCCTACCCAATACTAATAGGGGTTTATCATAATTCATGAGCTAGGTAGACAACCGTTCTTAAGCAAGCAGGATTATATAAATGGAATGGCATTTCGAGTTTAGCAGCCACTGCTCATTTACGACAACATTTTGCAGGGTCGCCTGAAAATCACTCTTTTCTGGTGCCCGACAACCAAGTGATCAAAGGAATTCTCACCCAGAAGTAGGATATCACCGTTTGCCATGGCTAAACAGCCTCAACAAGCTGTTCTTTTGAAAGTCCAGTTGGGTGCTTCATTAATAATGGTTCTTCAATTGTGTGTATAGCAACACAAAAAGATGGACACAAACCTACCGAAATAGTGATAAATCACTTTTCTATCCTTTTGGGGCTTACTTTCAGCAACCTCTTGTCCAAGCTGTCAAACACCATCGAACTATCAGAGCTTAATGCAGCGTAGCCTGCCCTGCTGGCTGCCAAACTGAGTCCATTTATCAGCGCATGGAGCGGACACCCAGTCTTCAGTATGGGTTTGGGGGGCAGGAGTGTTGTCCGGTGGCACAATGATCGCAGCAAGTGAACATGGCTTCGATTGATTGGTGATTGGTAAGTCTGGGAGGCTAAGCCACGCATTTGCGAAACCCATTGATATCGACTTGGGATACTTGGGATGATCGTTTCATCAGATAGGAAAGTTAACCAAAATGCAATCGTCTGTTCCTGGTTCCAGGTCCTAATAGTATTTCGTACATTCATTCTCATGTCTTTCTTCCAACGCATTTTCGATGCTCCCTCGCCGGAAAATCCCAATGACTCATTTACCCACCCGTTGTTTGATGGTGAATATTTGTGTAGAATTGGATTATCACTGATCACCATTGTCATTTATGAAGTACCCCCTACTATGATTGGTTTTACCATCATTTTTATTGGCTAGAGAAAAAAAAGCACGTCCTGTTGGCTCCATTAAACTATTTCGCTGCTTTTTGGCATTCTTTGCCTATTGATCACCAACAAAGGACATCATATTGGTTTCCCCTCCAGTAGTCAAGTGTGGTAATGGAAAATCCCCGAACTAAATGGAGGGATCTAGCTGAGAAAATCATCGAAATGGGGTATTTTCCAGCAAGCCACGTTTGATCTGGAGGATAACTCCGATGTCAAATCATCAGTCATTATGGTGAACCAATTGTCTATCCCTGCAAAGACGGCCCAACAGCCAGACTTGGATTGTAACCCTGGTGACTGCCCAAGGTAGTTCTATGTTGATTGGCACAACTGGCACAACTTCCATTTAGAACTGGATGTCATGTACTTATGTATTACCTACCAAACTTCAGATCCATTTATATCATATCTCCCAAATTTTGTCCAAGATCATTGGGCTTGCTACCATTTTCACAATGATTTTTTTCACCCCTCATCCCTCCGTCGCCCGGGCCTCGAAGCCTCCAAGGCCCTGTACCCCTTCGACGAGCGGCCGCCGCCCGTGCGCGCGCGGCAGACCTCCCCGGCGGAGGGTCTCACGCAGCCGCGGCGGCGGTCGCTGGGGCACGGGCCGAATTTGTTGGACTCCAGCGATGACGAACAGATGAAGGTGAGGAAACGAAGCCAGACTGTGGGGATGTCTTAGGGTATCTAAGCCCAAAATATAGGTGAAGATGATGGTTTGAAGTTGAAGATTCAACTTTTTCTGTTTGGATTTTCGATAATTTTGAGGGGAAGTCCCCCAATTTTGGAGACAAAGCCACACTGTGAAGGGCTGGAAAATGCATTAGAAGGCCGGATAAAGTCCTATTTCGCAACTGTGCTGGATTTCGCAACTAAGATTGCGCAACTACTTGGTTGTATTGCAGAACTGCTCGGTCGGATTGCGCAACTCANGGATAAAGTCCTATTTCGCAACTGTGCTGGATTTCGCAACTAAGATTGCGCAACTACTTGGTTGTATTGCAGAACTGCTCGGTCGGATTGCGCAACTCATTGGTAGTATTTCGCAACTTTTCTTCCGCAACTAGAATTGCGCAACTAGGATTTCGAAACTAGTTGAGCGTATTGTGCAACTCTTTGCTCGGA